>PVJO010035061.1:0-10293 GCA_004026905.1 Hystrix cristata | reverse complement strand
CAACACAATTTGTAATAGCTAAGTCTTGGAAACAACCTAAATGCCCAACAACCAACGAATGGCTAAAGAAAATGTGGTTTTTCTACATTATGGAGTACTACACTGCCATAAAAAAGGATAAACTAGAGTCATTCATATATAAATGGATGTTTCTTGAGAACATACTCTTAAGTGAAATAAATCGGACACTCATGAGCACGCATCGAATTGTTTCTCTGATATGAGAGACCATAATTTGTAATAAGGACAAAGAGGTGTAATAGATATTATATAAAAGGAGGATGGTGAGCAGAGGAGAGAAGTACTAGAAAGAAAGAAGGGGAAAAGCAGAAAGGCAACAGGGGAAAAAGAGGGGAAAGGGAAAATATGGAAAATGATAAATGAACCTGCTGTAAATAGGGAGGGAGGGTGCAGAGGGGAAGGGGGAGAGGGGGGAGAACCAAGATACATCATGTATAGGTACAGAATTAATGTAATGAATGTGACCATTGTATGTAGAATGTACCAATACATGTTCTTGGTTTAAAATAAAATTAAAAAAAAAAAAAAAAGAAGATGTCTCTTTTCTGTCATTCTTTTTTCAAATGGGCCTTTCCAAGACGTGATTTTTCTAACTACTTTACCATATAACAGCAACTTCTTTACATCTATATTGTCTGCATGCAGCAAGTTTTGTTTTAGAAGGTTGGGGGAATGTTGAGAGCTGATTTGTCATTTTATATACACAGACCTTCTAAAAATGGCCAGTAAATCTTCCCAAGGGTGGTGAGTATTTCTAATTAGCCAAACATGGATATTACTTTACCGTTTCTCTCTTTGGCAATCACCCGTGGCCTGTCAGCCTTTCTACCGTCCTTGGCCTGGGCTCCTTCACAGTCCAGGGCAGGTGAGGCCTTTATTGGTCTTCACTGCCAGGAGGTGCAGTCTCCTCTGAATGGAACATAGTGGTCACCCTGGGACCCGTATCTGTGCAGTTCTATGTCCTAAGTGGCCAAGAGCTTTCAGACCTGCCTTCTCAGGTCCTCTGTGGGTTGGAAGGCTGCCATTCTTCTCACCAGGCTGCACTGCAATGACTGCAAGGCACGGTGTCCTCCATGACTGGGGGCTGGCGGGGCTGGCCCCTGAGGAGTCTGGGATCCAAGGCCGCAGCCACCATCAGGTCATCAAGATGAGTGGGGAAGTGGTTCACCTGTGCTTCAAAGCCTGAGCCCAGCCAGCGGGCAGCCACAGCGTGGGCCCCAGGGCCTGCAGGCAGAGGTATGACCCATCCCTGGGCCCCTCAGGTCACCCACCAGCATCACTGGGAGGGCCTGGAGGGCCCTGGGTGTGGGAAACAAAAAGTTCTGTCTTTTATATCAAGCAGGAGTGACTCCATCTTAGACTGTAGCCCATTCTAAACAGCCCTTCCTGAATACACTAAATTACAGAAAATACCTTCTCAGTTCCAATCCTGGGAACACAGCTACAAACCAAAGATAGCTTATCAGGGGCCAAAGATTTTCTGTCCTCCACATCCCCCTGTACTCTGCTCTGCTCTGCTCTGCTCTGCTCTCCCTTCTCTCAGCAAACCCTCAGATTTCCCTTGTGCTGTCTGAGTTAGCCAATCAGGATAGATTGTGAACCTCCAAACCAGCCAATGAAAAAGAGATCAGCTGCTCCTCCTGTATTAGAGATAAAAGGGGGAACCCTCCTTTGTCCTGCATGCCTGCTCCCTCATTGCTGGGGGGGTGTGTGTGCCACTTTTGCAAAAGTAAAAGACTTGTTGAGATTTCTTGATGCCTGAGTGCTTTATTATCTGCACAAACAAATTGAGTCTGGAGGTTCATTTCCAACTCAGGGGGAGGAAAGTGTACTTTATGTATTTCGAAGGTCAGTTGTGAGATGCTTAAATGTTTATAAGTGCTACCTCTTCTTTCTGTACAGAACTAGTTACTAATATACTGTGTCTTTGTCTCTTATGACCCTTTTGGATTTTAGTATTTCATCCCACCACTCTTTGGATTGCTATTCACATGAATCATCTTTTTTCATCCTTTACTTTCAAACTATTTGCATCTTTGGATCTGAATTGTGTATTTTGTAGAAAACACATTGTCGAATCCTGGTTTTTAAAATTCATTTAGTGTGCTTGCTTTGGCAGCACATATATTAAAATTCATTTAGTTAATCTCTGTCTTTTGGTGGAATGATTTAATTCATTTATATTTAAAATAACTAATGATAAAAAGGGATTTACTTCTGCTATTTTTAATTAAATTTAATTAATTAATTAATTTTTTTTGAGACAGGATCTTGCTGTGTAGTTCAGGTTGGCCTTGAACTCACTATGTAGGCTGAGGTTCACCTTGAACTCACAGTGATCCTTCTGCCTCAGCCTCCCAAGTGTTGGGATTACAGGCATGCACCACACTTCTGCTATTTTGCTACATATTTGATTTCTATTTTTTTTTTTTTTTGGTGCTGGGGATTGAACTCAGGGTCTTGTGCTTGCAAGGCATGCACTCTAACTGCTGAGCTAAATCCCCAGCCCTTCATTTCCCTTTTTTTCCCTCTGGGATTCTCACCATATCTTTCTATCTGTCTATTTGATGGTGTCCTGTGGATCCCCTAGGCTTCATTCACTTTCCTTTGGTCTTTTAACTTTCTATGTCTCACACTTGCTTATTGTTTTAGGACTCGTTAACTATTCAAATCTGGTTTTAAATTCCTCTAGTGAATATTTAATTTTAGCTGTTTAACACTTCATTTTAGTTCTTGTACTTTTGAACTACAGATTTCTGTTTAGTTCCTTTTTACATTTTCTCTTTGTCAGTATTTCCATTTTGTTCATATATCATTTCCCTGACTTTGTCCATGTCTTCCTGTAGGCCTTTCAGCATCTCTAGGACAGGTGTTTAGCTAGTGTTTGGTTAGTATGTCCACCATCTGCTCTTCCTCAGTGATGGTTTCTGTTCTCTAAATTTTTTCTTTTCTTCTCTCTTTTCTTTGCTTTTCTTTTTGTGTGTGTGGTACTGAGGATTAAACTCATGAGCATGCTCTGCCACTGAACTACATTTCCAGCCTCTATTACTTATTTATTTTTATTTAAGATAGTATCTCACTAGGTTGTCCAGGCAGGACTTGAACTTGTCATCCTCCTGCCTCAGCCTTTTAAAGAGCTGGGATTAAAGGCATATGCCATGATACTTGGCTTAATTTTTTCCTTTGAATGGATGATAATTTCCTGTTTCTTTTTTAAAATTCTTTGTTTCTTTGTGCCTTGTGAATTTGTGTTTAAAAACTGTACATTTGAGCTGGGAATTTAGCTCAGTGGTTAGAGTGCTTGCCTAGCAAGCTCCAGGCCCTGAATTCAATCCCCAGCACACACACACAAAAAAAAACAACAAAAGAAACTATACATTTGAGTCTCATAATGTGGTAAGTTTAAAATAATATTCTGTTTCTTCTGCAAGTTCTGTTGTTTTAAAAATTATCGTAAGATTTCTCTGTGCTGGGCATCAACCTGCAGTGCAAACCTAAAGTCTTCTTAGGTCTTCTCTGAGCCTATGTTTTCCTCTGGACATGGTCCCTTATATGTGTGGTTACTTGGGAAAATGTCAGTCCTTAAGTGTCTGATATCCAAAAAGGGAGAGGAGAGAAAATGAAGGAAGGAAAAGAATAAGCACTATTTTTCAAATTCCTAGAAACCACTTTAGTCAACAGGGTTACAGCGATGGTAGTCTGCCTTTGTGTTTACACCTGTGCAATCCAAAGCAGCAGTCTACAATTCACATACAGATCCCACTATTTGGAGGGTGAGGTCTTTATTGTCCATCCTACTTTCTGCAAGCTGCTCAAGGAATGTTGAAATGGTGTGTTAGTCACCTCTCCATTGCTGTGACAAAACACCTGAGATAAACACCTTAAAGGAAGAAAAGTTTATTTTGGTTCGAGGTTTTAGAAGTTTCAGCCCCTGGTTGACCCTGTTGATTGGGCTTATGGCAAGGCAGCACAACATGGTGGGAGGACGTGGCAGAGGAAGCTGCTCACCTCATGGCAGTTGGGAAGCAACAAGTGAGAGGGGAAGTTGCCAGTATCTTCTTCAAGGGCATGCCCTCAGTGATTTCACTTCTTCTCACTAGGTCCTGTCTCCTAAAGTTCCATCACCTTTCAATATTCCTGCAGGCTGGTGACCATGCCTTTTGCATATGGGCCTTTGAGGGATATTCAAGATCCAAACCACAACATGGCTTCTAGGAAGCATGGGGCTGCATAGCTGTTACCATGCTAATGGTTAAAACCGACTATAGTTAACTGCAGTTTATTAGCCAAGCCTTCCCTTGGAAGCTGTAAGTTTTTTGAATGAACTCTAGAATTCCCAAATAATTACACCAGAGAAATTCTGCCAGTATAATTGTTGTTCAGGTAAAGATGCAGATTTCTAGGCCTTCCTACTCCACCATCTTCCCTGATGTCACACTCTAGTAAGAGAAACTTCAGATAGGGTTGCAGAGGATGACTTTCCTAGGAAAGTAACACATGAGTGAAGAAGTGAGCTATGCAAGTAGGCCAAGGCAATAGCATATGCAAAGACTCTGACATGGTTCTTGCTTGGTATGTTGGCACTTTTTACAAATGAATCATTCATAGGCTCCGATGTAGTCCAGGAATGATCTCTGGGGCTAAACAATGAAAACCATAGAGTTTAGGTCTGAGAAGGGTCAAAGATGTGGAAAGCAATTGCATTAGTCAGTGTTTTTTTTCTTTTTTTTTTTAACTACTATAATGAAATACTTGAGACTATGGCTTATAAGAAAAAAGCAGGGAACAGCAAGGAGCCAGGATGGCTGGGCCAGAGTCAGTGAGAGAAGAAAGGTAAGAAGAGAAGAAAACAGAGGTGAAGGGATGACAATTGTGAGGCCATTGTCTTGCACCTGAGTCCGATGGGAAACATTTGGAGATTTTTGAACCAACAAATAATATTATCTAACTTCTAAACTCTTTACTTATATTTTTATTGTGGAAAGAAGAATTTTTTAACTGACATTTTCTAAGAACACACCATGCAGAGTCACACAGGGAAGTACCAAGTTTGGTCAGGAGACAGTGGGAGGAGCAAGGGTGAAGGTGAGGCTGTGGTTTTTATGCGTCTTTTCCTGGGAAAGTAGGGTAGGGGGAAGAGCTTAGGGTTAGAGAGTTTTAATAGTTGCAGCAGGCTCTGGACTGCAGGAAGAGGTGGTCTCTAGTTGTTTTGTACCTGTCCCTTGGATAAGATAGGGCAGGAGAAGTATTGGCTTGGTGTGTGAAAGCTAGAGAAAGGGAGTGGTTGGGGGTTAGATTTGAGTTCATCTGGTTTACATTTCAAAGTATTACTCTCAGCTGAACCCTTTGCCATCTCTAAGAATAGGCTGTCCTTCTCAGGGACAGTCTCTCCCTGCCCTGCCAGATTTTCTCACTTCCCCAAACCTTTCATCTCCAGAGTTTCCTTTCTGGGGAATAGAACCTAAGACCCTAAATAATAATACCACTCGTCGATGCATCTGTCTTTATGTAGTGAGAGGCAGCCATTACTGCATCTGAATCACATGGAATAATAAACATCCTATGAGAATGCAGTGTATATGGACATCAGAATGATGAATTCAGAAAGTATTAAGCCATTTTTACAAAGCTGTCCATAATCACAAAACATTTAGCTGAATGGATAGTTTACTCATTACCTCCTAAGTACAAAAATAACCCTGTGGTGGTAGCTGCTTCAGAGAATGCCAAGGAATTTGGTGTTATCCTTCCTTGTATGATCTAGTTGGAAAAGCAAACACAAACATGGAGAGACAGATGGCACCATGACAATAAACAGTAAATATCTGAAAAGTACTAGAGCTCACAAGGAAAATTACAAAATTATTATAAAGTATTTTCAACTAAATTATAATCCCCATGATATATAAAATTGTGTGATATGCAGCTAATCAGCACTTACAGTGAAATTTGCAGGTGCTGGTTCTTTTATTGGAAAAGAAAAAAGCTTAAAATCAATGTGCTAAGCTACCACCTGAAGATATGTGAAAGAAAAATGCAAAAAAGTACAAGACAGCTAATAACAACATACGTGGAAATCCATTAAATAAAAATCACTCAACAACGGAAAAAAATCAAGTCTTAAAGTTGATTTTGTTTCAAAAGATAAATAAATTTATGTTGAATTCTTTTCTATAATTGGTGGAAGTATAGTTGTTGCATTTACTATATGTCAGTGCTTGTTCACAAAGGCACCATTTCAGGAGGGCAGAAGAAAGAAGGTAGAAAAAAAGAAGAAGGAAAGATGGAAATGTGGCTCAGTGCTAGAGCACTCACTCGGCGTGTACAAGGCCCTGGCTCTGACTCCTCGTGCACCAGGGACGTTACCATGGGAGATTAGGTGGCAAGAAGGAGAAGAGCTGAAGAGGAAATTTTAGGGTAAATGAAAGACAAAAGAGAACGGAACAATTTGGAAGCAAAACTAAAAAAGTGAAATCCATTAAAGAAATTGTAGAATAGGTAAAAACTAAAAAAAAAAACCAACTTTTTAGACTGTAGACTAGGCAGTGAAGTGCAGCCCTTGTGCTGTAACAGCCATCCTGCGGCTGGGACCGCGTCCTAGTGCCCTGCTCAGGGAGCTGAGGCTGCCTGGGTTTGGCAGAGAGCAAAGCCAGGCCCCTGAGCGTGCTGGGCAACTGCAACGCCCCTAAGCACTGCTCTGCACCCCCAGCGCCCAGTCACAGGAGAGGGTCTTGGTATGTCGCCTAGGCTGGCCTTGAACCGAGGATTCTTTTGCCTCAGCCTCTTGAGTAGCTGAGTCTAGAGTGATTGGCAGCGAAGTTCAAACTTTCTGAGACCTGGAATCCAGAAACCTGGAAAGTGGTGACTTGATGTGCAGAAGGGAAGAGGTAGATCTCTGAGAATCAGGAAGGAACTAACAGGAAAATGGAGCCACAGATAAGATGGAGGGTGGACCACAGTGCAGAAAAAACAGCAATGGAGCCTGCAAGCTCACCAGCTCCTGGGAAGCAGACCTGCCTCTGTAGATGCTAGGACCCCTTGTCTCGCTTTTCTCTCCTCTTTCTCATCCTTCATTGTTTAATTTTTCAAATTTTTCTTTCATTCTCCCATTCCCAACCTCACATATTTTTACTAGTGTAACCATTAAGCTTTATTAATCATTAGCTAGTTAGCTAACTCTATATTACTCCTGTTAAATTCTTTTCTATAGTTAGCAGAGGTGTAGTTGTTGCATTTAGTAGGTATTTACTGCATGCCAATATTTGGTTTGTCTTAGAGTTTTTTTTTTTTGTTTTTTTTTTTTCTGGTGCTGGGGATCAAACTCAGGGCTTTGTGCTTGCGAGGTAGACACTCTGACCACTGAGCTATATCCCCAGCCCTGTCTTAGAGTTTTATACTATAATTATAGATCTCTTTTCTATGTTAAGGGTGGTACACTATTGGTTCTTATGAAAAGTCAATATCCAATTTGTCTTGGATGATTTTGGGGGAGGGGATGCTGGGGATCAAACTCAGGGCCTTGTGCTTGCCAGGCAAGTGCTTTACCACTTGAGCTAAATACCCAACAACCCTTGGATGATATTATTGTTGTTGATTTTCTTGCTACTGTGAGGGTGGCATAGTTGTTGCTATTGATGGGTTTTCTCTGTATGCCAATATCTTGATTAGCTTTGTGTCATTAACAGTACTGTAGTCCATTCCTGGAGACTTGGGTGCTGAGCCATTTACATTACATCCTCCCCTCCCAAATTAATGGAGGTGGGTGGATCTTGGGGCAAAGGCATCAGACTGTAGTTAGTCATGCCTAGAGTGCATTGCTGAAAATCAGCCACTAACAAGACCTCCATACTAGCAGCAAAGTCTTTCTACTGTAAGCACCCACACAACTCAGCACAAAACAAAATGAACAAAAAATAGAAACATGAGAAGACAAGTTTTGCCTCCCCAAACTCCCAACTCCCCCAAAGCCAATCCATGAGGCATTGAGGGGGAGGAAAACAAAAGTCACACATCCTTATTATTCAAAAAGATAACAGAAGATTAAAAAACAGATTGATAAGGTGCTCAGCAAGTTCAGAGAGGATATAATTAAACACATAATTAATATAATAAACGAGACAATCAGAGAGTTTACAGAAGACACTAATAAAAAGCTAGCTGAGCTAAACAAAATGATACAGAACATGAATGGCCAGGTGAGCAAAGGACTGAAACCAGGAAAAGGTTTCAAATGGAAATCTAGGAGATTAAAAGTTCTGTTGAAAGCAAGGGCAGTGAAAGTGACCAGTGTGAGGACAGCATGTCAGAATTAGAAGACAGTGCTGCTCTGAGATCAGTTATTCAGAGATACCTTGAAGACAAGGAGAACATGAAAAATGGACCCAATAGGTATAAGATGATGCAAAGAAGACTAATCTAAGATTAATTGGAATTAGTGAAAAATCAGAAGACAGAACAAATGGCATAAGAAACCTATTTACAGAAATAATAGCAGAAAACTTCCCAAATGCAGGGAAAGAATTAAACACACGGGTAAGTGAAGCATATAGCCACAATCAGAAAAGAAATTCTACAATGCATCATAGTTAAAATCTCAGAAGTCCAGCACAGGGACAGAATTTTTAAAACTTTAGCGAAAAGGAACAAGTCACTTGCAAAGGTAAACCCATTAGATTTCCAGCAGACTTCTCAACACAAACCTTAAAGGCCAGGACAGCTTGGAGTGAAGAGTTTCAAACCTTAAAAAAAAACTTACAACCCAGACTTAAATATCCTGCAAAATTATCTTTCTGAATTAAAGGTAAAAAAAAAAAAGGTATTTCAGCGATAAAAAGATCACCTCGAGAAATTCTTGACCACCAAACCAGCACTACAAAAAATTATCAAAGAAATCCTGGGAAGAGACGATGAATCAAACAGTGCCAAAAGGTTGAATGGACTGAATCTACCAGGAGGCAGGGTGGGTAGTTAAGCAGAAGGAGGAGACAAAGAAATCAGTAACAGGAAAATAATCAATGATAGGAATAAGCCAATACCTTCCAGTAATGATGCTTGCTGTGAAAGTACTCAATTCACTAAGCAGAAGACACAGCAGATTGGAAAAAAAAAAAAGAAGACACAGATTGGTGGAATGGATCAAGAAACAAAACCCAGTGATACGCTACACTGTATACAAGAAACATAATACAAAACGAAACTGGCAGTCTAAAAAATCAAAAAATGGAAAATGATATTCCATGCAAAGGGAACCTGGAAAAAACAGAAGTAGCTGTCCAAAGTTCAAACAATGTGGACTTCAAGCCAAAACTGATCAGAAGAGGCAAAAATAGTAACTGCATATTAGTTAAGGGAAGAATTCAACAGGAAGAGGTAACAATTATAAACATATTGCAATAAATAATGGTACACTCAACTTGATAAAACAAATGCTATTGGACATAAAAGATCAGATAAACGTCAACACAATTATATTTTGGGCCCTCAGTACCCTCGCTGTTATGAATAGATCAGCCAGGTAAAAAAATAAAAATATCAACAAAGAATTATCAGCATTAAATCAAACCTTCAAATAAATGGACTTTATAAATATCTACAGAGTGTTCCACCCAACAACAACAGAATACACATTCTTCTCAGCAGCACATAGGACTTACTCCAAAATAGCACATGGTAGCCCATAACGCATGCTTGAGTAAATGCAAAAGTATAAAAATTATCCCATGCCTGAAGGGAGGGGGGAAAAAGAAGGGGATTGAAATGTGTTATTTACATGTACCAATCCCCTACGGTGAATGTAATCATTATGTACTTCTAAAAGGTACTAATTAAAAAAAAATTATTCCATGCCTAAAATCAGATCATAGTGCAAAACCAGTGGCAAAAGAAACCACAAAAACTATGCAAACACATGAAGATTAAACTATACTCTTTTGAATAATTAATGCATCACAGAAGAAATCTAAAAAGAAATTGTGCAATTTCTAGAATCAAACAATAGTGCCAGTACGACGTGGCAGAACCTATGGGGCACAATGAAAGCCGTCAAAGAGGGAGGTTTTATGGCTATGAATGCCCACATTAGAAAAACAGAGTGAGTCCAAATAAACAACGTAGGGGCTGGGGATTTAGCTCAGTGATTAGAGTGCTTGCCTTGCAAGCACAAGGGCCTGAGTTCGATCCCTGGCACCACAAAAAAAAAAAAAAAAAAAAAAAAAAAAAAAAAAAAAAAAAAAAAAAAAAAAAAAAAAAACAAAAAAAAAAAACAAAAAAAAA
>PVJO010035060.1:0-10296 GCA_004026905.1 Hystrix cristata | reverse complement strand
AGAGAGGGGAAAGGGAAAATATGGAAAATGATGAATGAACCTGATATAAATGGGGGGGAGGGAGGAGAGGGGAGGGGCGGGGGAGAGGGGGAGAACCAAGATGCACCATGTATAGGTACAGAATAAATGTAATGAATGTGACCAATGTATGTAGAATGTACCAATACATGCTCTTGGTTTAAAATAAATTAAAAAAAATATGGTATGTATATATAACGGAATACTACTCTGCTATAAAGAATGACTGGGGAAAATGGATGCACCTGGAAATTATAATACTGAGTGAAATAAATCAGACACACAAGCTTAAATACCATATGGTGTCTCTCATCTGAGTAAGGCAAAGTACAAAGAAAATAATAAAGGATGGAGAGGGGAAGGGGAAGTGAGAGGAACAAAGATGTGCCATGTATAGGGTCCTAATAACTGCAATCAATGTAAACATTACATGCCATAACATGAGCTAAGACAAATTAAAAAAAAGTATGTAAAAGGTGATAGGTGAACTCTAGGAGGAGGAGAGAGGAGGAGGAAAGGTGAAGGGGATTAGGAAAAGAAGAGCTGTAATATGTATATGCAACCACTCCCCAAAATGATTGTAAACTGTGAATTGCAAACATGCTAATAAAAACAAATTCAAAAAAAATTTTTTTGCTTTGGCCCATTCATGCGGTTGCTTGCAAATAAGACCTTGAGTGGAGCCCAACAAAAGGCTATAGAAATTTTTTTTTCAAATTACAATGCTATAGGCATTCTTACTAATGCCTTCCTTTCTCCTTAGAGATTCCTTCACTGGAGAGTCTTTAACAACCTCCTTTCCTGGTTCTTGGTATCTTTGAACCACTCTGGTAGCCATTAGTTGCCTATTGCCTTCTTATGCAAGAAGATGCCCCTATTGGGCCCCACGTTTATGTCATTAGAATGGCAGCTGCTGGTTGCACACTGGAGTCTTCTGGAAAGAGGCTCCCATAGACTTTCAACATGTGACCCTCCATTTCCAGCTAATTCTGCCTTGGATCTTGGGAGCAGCACCCAATAAATTTGCCACCACTGCCAAAGCCTCTTTGCTACAGGACGGAGCCAAACCTGGCTGTTATGTACAGTATCTAGCTGTGGCCCCAAAGCCTCATGCAGTCATAGGTGGGGCTTTTTCAAAGGCAGCTGGAGCTACAGTGTGTGATTACTAAGTTAGTCCACTGATTGGTTTGGCACAGTTCTGCTGGCACCAAGGATGTGATGATGCTAGGATTGAAGGTGCTGGGATCAAGGGTGGGAATACTACCCACCCTAAGGGCAGGTAGCCTCAGTAAGATATAAGGGACAGAAAGAGGCTTGCCGATCCCTTACTTGTCTTGCTGCCTTCTGCCTGCTGTGAACAGTTTCTCCTCTGCAATGTCCTTCTGCAATGCCGCCCTGCCTTGGAGCCAGCCGACTGTGGTCTGAAACCTCTACAAACTGTAAGCCAAATAAACCTTTCCCCCTTAACTTTGGGTGTTGGGTATGTTATCTCAGCAACGAAGAAAGTAACTAAGACACTGGTATGCCACAATTGTAGGTAGGGATGGTCTCCCTGTCCTCAGTTCTTTGCTGTAGTCCAGACAGCTGGATGGAATAACTCCTTTCCCAGACCCCTCGGCTACCAAGGGACCCCTGTAGAATCAACTGAAAAGCAGTGGGGGCTTGTGCACTTAATGTACCCATTTTCATAACCTCACATGATGCAGCTCAATGGACTGTTACTTTTCATCACTTAATGAGGATGTCTCTGATAAAGGACTGAACCCAAGGATTAGCACAATGGGCCAAGCTTCAGGCCATCATCTCAGCAGGGGATACCTTGGCTACTAGACCAAATCATGCATGACACCCCTTATTGTCTTCAGAGTTCCAGATATGTTGACTGAGAACAAGGAGTTAATTCACATTGTCAAGACTATCTAATGCTGGGCTTTAGAACAAGACACTTGATGAACTTTCACCATCCTTTCAAGTTTCAGGCTACATACTTCACAGAGTACCATAAACTTACTTAAACTTGCTAAATTCAATTAAAGAAACATGGTACATTTTAGTGGTCAAATATCGGGGTAGAATGTAATAAAGAATCTGTATTCATATAAATTTCTGACATAAAATTGACAGCATTTAAGACTCACTGATTCTTGTTTCCCTTCAGCCCTGCATCTGGGCAAGCCACTAAAAACCCTGTTGTGTTCTCCATTGATTTCTGATGGAATTTCATACTATACAGGCCCCCAGCTGTAAACTGGAACCCTTGTTCTGGCCCTACGCCCCAACTATAATAAAATTCCCAGCCGATCTCCTTTTCTTCCCCCCTAAAGACTTTTCAGACCTGCTTTAGAAGCCTGACCTGTTCTCCCAAAAGAGCCTCTTTATGCGAGTAGTAACCCTGTGAATATCCTGATAACCTGTATTTGATCATCAACCTTGTTACCAGAACCAAATTTTATGTTGAGGTCCATTTTGCATCTTCAGAGTAGCTATAATAGGTGACCTGCCTGCCACTGCAGCTAACATGAGTCGTGGTTAAATGCCTTGTGATTCTCCCAGAATTATAAGATGGGAGGCTGTAAGGCCGGCTCCCACTCACTTCCCTATCTCACCTGGGAAGCTGTCATGAACAATTTTCACCTCACCAGTTTCTGATGAGACTTGGGGTTTTCCATCCTGTGTCCTTCAGAACGGGGTGCACAATATAAAACCACTCTCCTGTCGCTCTGACTTGGCTTCTCAGCAAGAGTATTCCACAGCTTGCCTTACAATCACCCAGCCTGTTTTGTTTTGTTTCTTCGTTGTCTCTTATGGTATGTGGGACAGGACCTGGGGTGCTCACCCTCTGGCTCATTCTTCTTTGCGCTGTTAATGTAAGTACTGAACTGTCTAAATCTAAAAGTGGCTCCGTGCATCTCTACCAGTCAAGTCAGTCAGGCCTTGGCCTTGTGTGTATGAGCCTGCTATTATATAATCCTGATTGCTCTGTGTTTTACCTTTAAACTAAAATAATGTAATTGACTAAATACTGAGGGCTTACCATGTCCTGCAATCATTTGTATTTGGGAATCCTTCACTGAGTTATCTAATGCAGCTGTAGGGCCACTTAGGAATACATTGGTACTGAAAAATTCTGAAAAATAAAACAAAACTTATAGACAAAATATTCTTCTGAATAAAGTTAGAGCACAGACCAGTCTTATAGTGCCTCACTTTTCTTTTTTCTTTTTTTTTTTTTTTGGTGCTAGGGATCGAACTCAGGGCCTTGTGCTTTAGCTCTATCACTGAGCTAAATTCCCAGCCCATTTTTCTTATTCTTCCAGTAAACAAATATACAGTAAAAGAAACCAGCAGTATGTTTTTCAAAACTAGGAGATATGACAGTCACCTATATAATAAATTTGCTATGAGCACCACAGGTGCTGCATTTCAGGTTCTGTGTCAGATTCTGGGCAACAGTGACAACCCAATTTGGGTCTCAGAGCCAGGAGACTTCAGGAGTTTAGAAGGCAGACATGTTCTGGCTAATACGCATAATCCAATTTTGATAAGAACTATGACATAACAAAGCAATTAGGTAGTAGGAATGAATGAGAAGAGCTTCTCAGAAGCAGTAGCTTGCAAAGCTATGTTATGAATATCCCCATTTTACAGAAAAACTGAAGATTACAGAGTGAAGTAACCTGGCAGAGGCCAGACAACCTCTGGTCAGGCTGGTTGTGAGGCAGAGCATTTTTAAATTTGCCACCACCACCCACAAATTCCTTTGGCTCTCTTGCTCCCAAATTTAAAAATTCTGCTGAAGTCATAGTAGACTCAAATAAGGAAACGACTTCCAGGGAGCTGAAAATTTTTCTGATATACAGTTGGACCCCCAAAATTCACGGGGGTTATGTTCCTAGAGCACCTGCTAATCGTGAAAAACTGAGAATTTCAGATATGACCAGAAAAATGCCCACAGATGCCTGTTTTTATAGTTTAAACCCTAAATATGCTATGTCTCCCGCAGTTATGTAATTTAATAAAATACTGTAGTAATAAAGCCTTAGAGGGGTTCGGGATTTAGCTCAGTGGTTAGAGTGCTTGCCTAGCAAGCACAAGTTCCTGAGTTCAATCCCCAACACCAACAATAAATAAATAAAGCCTTACAAGGTACAGGGCGTTCTGGTGGCATCTTAGGGATCTTAGGGTTTAAGAGCAAAACCAAGAACAGCTGAGATAGCTACACGCCATATAGCAACCTGTTATGATGCAGGAATGCTGGTGCATCGTCCAGAGATGGGTTATAGGGCACCAGTTAATCAGCAGCAAGGAGAACTGAACAACCAATCAGCAGCAAGAACTGAACAACACTCTTCAGATTGGCTACTTGTAATCCTTCCGCCAAAAAACAATTGTGGAGGATATTTGTGGTTTCCTTGAAATTGCAGGGGTTTCCATGAACAATTATTAGTTAGGTTCTAAGGAAAAATCCACAAAAAATTGAGGCTGCGCGCTCTGAACCATGACTTCGTGGGGGTATACTGACACTATCCTGGGGCCTTTCACAAGGAAACCTTGGAATTGAAGTTCTGCCCAGCTATGAATGGGAATAAGCTCTAAAGTAAAACTTTCACCTCCTCCTTTTCCAGGTAATAGTTAATTCTAGGCAAATGCTTGTTCTTAGGATTGAAATACACTTAGCAGTAGAAGGGGCAGCTTCAGTTTCAGCTTTACTTTCCTTAACAACTAGGAAGTGATTTTTCTTCCCTGGGAGGGACCTCCAATGCTGTTCTTACTTTCTGCCTGTTCTTCTTTAAGTACAAAAAAGTCAAGACTGACCTTAAGTCTTATGGATGTGAGCAGAGCTTCACTACCTCTAACCTAAGACATTTTAGTCTTTGCAGAATGAGTTTAAGCAGTGCAGAACTAAAGGGATATCTGTTGTTGGTGAAATGCAAAATGGTTCTTTGTGGGCAGGAAAATTAACTTACTTTCCCACACCAACAACGAACCCACAGAGAAAGAAGTAAAAAATACCATTCACAAAAATTAAATACCTAGGAATTACCCTAACCAAGGAAGTAAAAGACCTCTAAACAAAAACCAGTACTGTGAAAAAAGAGGACATCAGAAAATGGAAAGGCATCTTCCGTTCTTGGATAGGCAGAACCAGTATCATCAAAATGGCCAAATTACCCAAACTGATATATAGATTTAATGTAATTCCAACCAAAATACCAATGGGAGTCGTCACAGAACTAGAAAAAAACAATCCTAAAATTTATATGAAACTAGAAAAGACCCAGAATAGCAAAAGCAATCCTAGGCAACAAGAGTAAAGCAGAGGGCATCATGATTCCAGATGTCAAGTTATATTACAAAGCTACAGTGACTAAAAATAGCATGGTATTGGCACAAAAACAGACACAGGGATTGATGGATTAGAATACAGGATGTAGAAACATCTCCAGACACATTCGGACATCTGATAGTTGACCAAAGGGCCAAAAATACATGCTGGAGAAAAGACAGCCTCTTTAACAAATGGTGCTAGAAATACTGGTTTTCCACATACAGAAGACTGAATTGAGACCAATGTCTGTCACCTTGCATGAAAATAAAAATGGATCAAAGACCTAGATATTAAAACAGAATCTACCGGAAGACAAAACAGGTAAAACTCTTGAAGACACAGGCATAGGCAAGGACCTACCAAACAGAACATCAAATTGCACAATTAACACCAAGATCAACAAATGGGATTACACCACATTATAAAGCTTCGGCACAACAAAGGAAACAACCAAAAGACTGAAGAGATGACCTACAGAATGGGAAAAATTTTTGTCAGTTATTCCTCAGACAGAGTACTATATATAGAATATATAAAGAATTTAAAAAAAAATAAGATCTCCCGAAAATAAGACCCAATCAAAAAACCGGTAATTGAAATGAATAGACGCTTCTTAGAAGCACAAATGGCCAATAAGTACATGAAAAAATGTTCAACATCTTTAACCATTAGGGAAATATAAATGAAAACAATGCTGACATTCCATCTTATTCCATAAAGAGTGGCTATCATCAAGAAATCAAAACATAACAAATGCTGGCGAGGCTGTGGGGAAAAAGAAACCCTTTTATGCTGTTGGTGGGAATGTAAAGTAGAACAACCACTATGGAAATCAGTATGGAGAGTCCTCAAAAAACTAAAAAATAGCAATTCCATCAGACCTAGCTATTCCACTTCTGGATCTTCCTGAAAGAGTTAAAGACACTATATTCCAGTGACACATGCATATCTACCCATGTTTTTAGCAGCATGACTCATAATAGTTTTATTTTGGAAGCAGCCTATATGCTCATCAATAGATGAATAAAAAATGTGGTATATATACATAATTCACTTCTCAGCCATAAAGAAAGATAAATTTGAGTCATTCGTTTGAAAATGGATGCACCTTGAGACCACAGTACTAAGTGAAATCAGTGAGACACAGAAGGTTCAATATCACATGGTTTCCCTTGTATGAGAAACACAAAGTATAAATAAAGAGCAAAATACAATATAATAGGAAACGGGGAGGTAGTCCTTTTGCAGTTAAAAAGAGGATTTAGAAATGGAGGGAGGGAAGAGGGAGGTGGGCAAGGGGCAGTAAAAAGGATTAAGATGTGACACATACATGTACCAACTCCCCATGATGAATGCATTCATTATGTACTACAAACATGTACCAGTGTCTAATATATATATATATAAAACTTTAAAGTTAATTGATGTGTAATAAACTCATATACAGCTATTGTTCCTCCACACAGCTATTCAAACAATGGCATTATATGGTTTTTATAATACCACATAAACTAGTTTCTTGGAAATCTCACTCCTTTAACCTTTCACACTGATATGAATTGGAGTGTGGGTGTTGTCAAAACCCCTGCTCACCAACACAGATGAATCCATCCTCACTTTCCAATCAGTATAAATAAGGATTTAGCTTTCCCCATTTCAATGAGCCAAATTAAAAGAAAAATTCCTAATAATGGTCTGTAGTAAGGGGACCACTAGCCATTTGGGAGAATGTCCCCTCTGTTTTTGGGCATTTGATTTTCTTAGACCAGAAGTGGCACCCCACAGCCAACATTTTAAAAATAATCTAAAAATTTCCTCCTGCTTTTCTCTCTCTACCTTATATATCAGCTCTAATCAGAAGAAGTCAAGTAATTATTTTTATAAACTTTTTATTATGGAAAATGTTAAACATACAAAAGTAGATATGAACATGTATAATGAACCATCATTTAACCATCAGACAACTTCAACAATCTTAAAGCCATTCTTGTTTCAGTAACTCCAATACTCAATATCTAGGCTTAGTATATTGAAGCAATTCCAAAACATCGTATCATCACAACTGTAAATATTTGAATGTAAGTAAGAGCTGGCTTCCAACATAACCACAGCATCATTATCACTACTAATATCAAATATCCAGTCAATGTTCAAATTACCCCGATTGGCTCATAAATGAATTCACTTTACAGTTGGCCAAATAAGGATCCAAATTAGATCCATGTAAGTGTTAATATGTTTCTTAAGTCTCTTTCAAACTATAGGTTCAGTTCATCCTCCATCTCTTTCATTCTTGTTTATTTACTGAAGAAACTGGGTCATTTGCAGAGATTCCTGAAATCAAGATTCTGCTGATCTCATCTCTGTGGTGTAGAGTAACACAGTTCTCTGTCCTCTGTACTTTCTATACATCAGGAACTGTCTAGAGGCATGGTCGATTTAAGTTGAAAATTTTGGCAAACATATTTCATAGATGGTTAACATACTGCCATCAGGAAGTACCTGTCTAGGCTGGCACAGACCTCTGAGAATTTTTGCTAATATTTCACAGCTGCCTTGAAAAAGTTGTGTGACACCTGATATACAGAAGCCGCATGTAGGCTAGATTGATGAGGAGGAGGCATTACCACTCAACGTCACTGCAAAATGCTATTTATACAAATCTTCAGTGATGTCTACCATATTTTAAGTGATGCCTTGAAACACACATACACGCACACATGTGCACACACACACACACACACAAAGGAAGCAAGTTCCTTGCAATCAAAGTTATAGCTGGTGGAAAAAATAATCATAAAAGCACAAAAAGGCCACAGGTGCCAAATAGAATTCTGTACAGGTACAGTGGTGACGCAACAACCTGGAGCATGAATAGCCATTGCAATAACAGGAAAGACGTGTCCAGAAGCATAGGATGAGCTGTGGCGGTGGGGATGTCAAAGAGCTCACCTGTGCTTCACAATTCCATTCATCATTGGGGTCACATACTTGATTCTTTCAAAGTAAATCTGACCAACATCTATGCCATTCACCTAAAAAAAGATAATCTTATTAATAGAGTTTTACTGGTTTATCAGGTCCTCTAGTCAACAAATACTTATTGAGGATCTATTATGGTTCATCAACCACTCTATATTAGAAAAGACTTCAGTAAATTATCCAGTGCAGTTCCATTGTTAGGGTAGATAAGAATCTGAGGAAAAAACCAGATTGTTCCAGGTACATTTATAAAGTTGAGAAATCAGGAATACACGGATAGTAGGCATTTCTAATTGTGGATCGATGGCAAATGTCTCCAAATTTCAGCTACTGTTCTACGCTCCAAGGATACTATCAGGGAGGAGGAGTCAGGTCAGGTTTTAATCCTCAAAGAGGTCATATTTTAATAGGTCAAAGTCAGCCAGAAAGATGACTGATTATAATACTAGGAAGACGACAAAAACATTTGATTTGCAAGGTGCTTCCACAAAAAGGAATTCTGAAAAATAAAGCTCTAGGGGTTGGGGAATTTAACTCAAGTGGTAGAGCGCTTGCCTAGTAAGCGCAAAGCCCAGAGTTCAATCCTCAGCACACACACACCAAAAAAATAAATAAATAAATTTTAAAAATAAAGCTCTAGGCAACCATTAGTATTATTGGCTTTAGAAAAGCATTTTCTCCTCTCTTTCCAAATTAGCAACTATTGAGGGAGGAATTGTTCTTTTTCACAACTGAACTCCATTTAAAGGTAAATGAGAGAAGGAACAGCTCCAGCTTCAGAGCCCTTTAAAACCATCTGTCTAAGAAGGGCCACTAACATTGCTGTTACTTTACAAGCTGCCTTTTTCTGCTCTTATAAACACTTCAAGTTTTACTGATACTTCTAGTACAAAAAAATGTTGAACTCTTCACAAAAATCCTCTCATA
Source organism: Hystrix cristata (assembly GCA_004026905.1). NCBI lineage: Eukaryota > Metazoa > Chordata > Mammalia > Rodentia > Hystricidae > Hystrix > Hystrix cristata. The sequence goes on along the minus strand of PVJO010035060.1, from coordinate 1,040 downwards.
GGAAACCATGCAAAAGAATTATTCATAGCCACTCCTCAACCCTTATCTCTTTCAACAGTGATCTGATTAACAGAATATAAGTTTCATAGAAAATGTAACACATTAATTTGTATTAAGCATATCAAAATTCCCTTTACTCCAGTATGTCTTCTTCAAAAAAGTTTTTAAGTGTAGGCACTTGTCCAGTGGGGAAAAATCAGCCCTTTAAAAATGTGCTGAAAGAAAATCAACCAATAACAAATGCTGGCGGGGCTGTGGGGAAAAAGGAACACTCCTCCACTGTTGGTGGGAATGTAGACTGGTCCAGCCACTGTGGAAATCAATATGGAGATTCCTCAAAAAACTACAACTAGAGGTTCCATTTGACCCAGCTATTCCCCTACTGGGGATCTTCCCAGAAGAATTAAAATCGTCATAGCACAAGGACGTATGCACCACCATGTTCATAGCAACACAATTTGTAATAGCTAAGTCTTGGAAACAACCTAAATGCCCAACAACCAATGAATGGCTAAAGAAAATGTGGTTTTTCTACACAATGGAGTACTACACTGCCATAAAAAAGGATAAACTAGAGTCATTCGTATATAAATGGATGTTTCTTGAGAACATACTTTTAAGTGAAATAAATCAGACACTCATGAGTACACATCGAATTGTTTCTCTGATATGAGAAACCATAACTGTAAATAAGGACAAAGAAGTGTAATAGGTATTATATAAAAGGAGGATGGTGTGCAGAGGAGAGGAGTACTAGAAGGAAAGAAGGGGAAAAGCAGAAAGGCAACAGGGGAAAGAGAGGGGAAAGGGAAAATATGGAAAATGATGAGTGAACCTGCTGTAAATAGGGAGGGAGGGAGCAGAGGGGAGGGGCGGGGGAGAGGGGGGAGAACCAAGATGCATGATGTATAGGTACAGAATAAATGTAATGAATGTGACCATTGTATGTAGAATGTACCAATACATGTTCTTGTTTTTTTATTTTTTTTTTTTGTGGTGCCGGGGATCGAACTCAGGCCCTTGTGCTTACAAGGCAAGCA
>PVJO010035059.1:0-10257 GCA_004026905.1 Hystrix cristata | reverse complement strand
AAAAAAAAAAAAAAATTTGGTGAAAACTGTAAACCCACAAAAATGCGAAGCTCACTCAATTTCAAGCAGAAGAAACATAAAGAGACACAGCATCAAGGAATTATCATAATCAAATTACTAAAAACTGTGGTAAAGAAAATATCCTTCAAGGAGCCTGAGAAGGAAATGACACTCTGCATACACTGGAAACAAGAGCAACTATGACAAAGTGACATTTTTAAAGAGCTGAAAGTGAAGAGCTGGGCATTGTTGTGGTGCACACCTGTAATCCCAGCACTGGGAGGCTGAGACAGGAGGATTGCTGAGAGAGCGAGAGAGAGAGAGACAGAGACAGAGACAGACAGAGAGACAGGAAAGCAAAGAAAACAAAAACTCAAAACAGAAGACATTAAGAACTGGACAGTGAAGGCGAAATAAAGCTGAGATCATTAGTAGCCATGGACCTGTGCTATTTGAGATGATAAAAGAAAAATTTCAGGCGAAAGCCAAAGGTCACCAAATACAAGTCTGAATTACCTCTGTGCTGTAAAAGCATTTTCCCTAAGAGTCACGAAATTATACTTCTGGTCATATCCAAGTGTTGTTTGTTTGTTTGTTTGTTTCAATGTAGCACTGAGCTACATTCCCAGCCCTTTGTTTTGTTTTATTTTTTTATTTTGAGACAGGGTCTCACATCATTGCCCAGGCTGGGTTTGAACTTGTACTCCTCCTGCCTCAGCCTCTCGAGCACCCGGGATTTCAGGTGTGCGCCACCATGCCTGGCCCAGCTATTTCTGAGTGATGAGTATTTTAGGCATGGATGGTTTCTAAGATGAGTTTATAAGCTCCGGGGGTCTGATCGATAAGCAACTTGCCTACCAAGCTAGGCCTGTGGATACAAAGTAGATGGACATTTTTGAAGCGCTGTAGATGAATTTCCACACACCTAAAACTCTGTCATTGTTGGGACCGACATCCCTCGAAGCTTGAAGGCTTTTGCGGAGAAGACACTTAGCTCGGCATCCTTGCCCTGGACGGACGACAGCATGACTGAGCCTGACTACCTGCCCGTGGTGGCTTTGACATTTTGCCACTTCCTGAAAGAAAACAGGGTTCAAGTTCAGAGCAGCAGGGCTGGGGATTTAGCTCAGTGGTTAGAGTGCCGGCCTTACAAGCGTAAGGCCCTGAGTTCGATCCCTGGCACCACCAGAAAAAAGAGTTCGGAGCAGTGTCATTGGACTCAAAGACAGAAAGGGCCAAAATCTCTTCTTGTGCCATGGGGCAGAGACACATGGCAGTGTCTTTACTTTTAAATCAAATATCAGTAATATCTGCTTAATTTATCCTATTAGATTTGTAGTCTCATTTTAAAAAGCCTTACTTTTGTGTAAGGTGTAGGATACCTTAAGAATACTCAATAATATAGCATATAAAGTTTATTTATTAACAGATTAATTTATTGAGCCATCCATTAAAACCCCAGCGAGACCCTTCAGGGAGCCACGTAGTCCGGGTCCCCAGCTCCCTGTCGGGACCCTAGTGAGATGCACACTGTTTAATTTGATGTGCAACGTGAAAGAGGAACGAGTCCTAAGACTCCTTGTGGAGCTGGGTCCCCGAGGATGGGGGTCCCAGTGGCTCTGCGGGCACCTGAGAGATTCTGTCCCCAAGCCTGCGAGGGCACAGAGCTTCGCCTGGACGCAGAGGTTCGAGATCAGGCCAGGTCCTGGAGTGGTCAGAAAACCCACATGACTGTGCTGTGTGGTGGTGGCCGACTCTGGGGTACGGGGAGGGGCGGAAGGGGTCACAGGAGAACCTGCAAATCCCCGTCAGAAAAGCCAGCTGCGTGCAGGGGCCCTGGGTCAGCCAGAAGAGACAGTCAACAGGATACGGGGACCCTCCAGGGACAGAGACACTAGATAACCTGCCTGATCACACTGTGGTCTTCCGGACAGTCCTATCTCCAGGTCCAGGGTGGGCGGCTTGAGGCTTGGCGAGGCAGCCCCAGGGCAGAGGGCGCCCAGCGCAGGGCCAGAGGCGAGGGGCGCTGACTCCGTCCCCGCACAGGTGCCCGCGTGGGGCACGGAGGGTAGCAGGCAGGGAGGGCATCCTCGGGGGCAGACACGGGGCGTCTGCAAGGTGTCACAGGGCAGCGGCAGCAGATGAGGTGGGGCCTGAGGATGTCAGCGCAGGCCTGGCCCCGGCACGGCACGGGTGTCAGCCCAGCAGGCGGCGTGGTCTCCCTTGATGCTGGCAGACGACGCTCCTCCTGCCCCTTCAGCCGCTTCTGTGGGTCTCGCTCAGCTGCGGGCTCCTCGTCTCTCCCGGCCCTGGGCGGGATTGGGGGGCTGCCAACCCTGACCGCCTCCTCTTTTGCCTCTGATCTGGGTGCTTCTTCAGGAGGGGGGTCCTGTCGTGGGGTTCCGGGCTGACGACGCCTTCTAGGCCACCTTGGGGGGCCCTGGTGCCCTGCCTCAGTTTGGCCAGCTGCAGCCTGTGGCTCTAGAGTTGGTGTCGGGCCTCCGATCCCAGCGCTGGGGACGGAGTCAAACATCTTCTGGGAGCCGGTGGCGGGATGGCCGGGTGTGAAGCCAACAGTGCTCAGGCGCCCGGCTCAGCGTGACGTCCAGGTGTGACACAGTCACTGTCTCTGCGCACACGAGCCAGCGACACTGGGAGGCGGGCAGCTGGGGCCAAAGGCTCCTGCGCCGGCTGGCAGGGGCCCCAAAAGAGGATGGCCACAGCCACAGCACTGCTAAAATGTGGGCGAGGAGGGCAGCCACGGTGCCTGTCACCCCCCACAGCATCCCCGTCACGGCCGGCACCAGGGAGAAGAGGCTCTGAGCACCAGCAAGCCAGATGTCCACCAGACCGCTGGTCACGCAGGCCACTAGGCTCACGGCAATGGCACAGAAGCCACAGGCCTGGTGCAGCAAAGCGTGGCCGCTGGAGCCCGCCTTGAGCACGTCCCCGAGTCAAGACCTGCCGGCTCCGCAGAGCCCCAGCGGAGGCCGGGTGCCCCAGGGCAGAGCAGCAGCCGCAGAGCAGGGTCCACAGGGCCTGCGAACCCCCGAGATGAAGCAGACTGAAGCTTCAATCAAGGCCAAGCACAAGAGATGCCTGAGTACTGCGGGTGGCAGCCAGGAGCTGGGAGGCCAGGAGGGAAGACACCAGCAGGACGCTGAGATCCAGCGCCGCCAGGCCCACCCCGTGCACCACCACACAGCCTCCATGATGGGGACACGAGGCTGGTTCAGAGGGAAGGCTGACTCCAGGACGAGGGTGTGGCCAAGGTTGTCAAAATCTTGGGGAACCAAGAATTCATCTGGAAGGAAAATGAGAGGTTTCTAACCCAGAGAGGACCAAGATGTAAGACAGAAGTGGCTGGAATAGAGTCTTAGCGGAGGGAAAGGGGGCCAGGAGCTGTTCCAAGAGTCTGGTGTTTTTGTTTCCGTTTTTGAGACAGGGTCTTGCTATATAGTTCAGGCTGCCCTTGAATTCACTGTGTAGCCTGGGCTGGCCTCGAACTCATGGTCATCCTCCTGCCTCAGCCTCATGCCCGGCTCCAATAGAGTTTTAAAAGAGTTAAGTTACTACTTCAAAGGATAGAAAGAGATATGATAAAAAGAGTGTTATATTTTTCTCAGTCATTTGCTTAATTGATTCTACTATCAATTAATATGATGGGCTCTTTTCCTCTCGTTTAATTTAATAGCTTTTTTAGACCAGAAAAGAACATAATAGAAAATAATATCCAATTCCAAATAAATACCTATATTCATATTTTACATTTAAAAGATATATGTGTGAAACATACATTGTCGTGCTTTTTAGTTTTGGCCTGGTGTGGCCAGGCCCAGATTGACTGTTCAGAGTCAGCGATCAAGCGTGAGGAGACTGTGTCCGTGAGCCAAGGCCAAGCAGATGTGCCAGTGCGGGCTGTCACCGGTCTAAGCTGTCCGTCTACTGTCCTTGGGCCCCTCTCCCAGCGACCCTGGCCTGGTGTGGACTGCATTTCCTGGCCGCCTCCGGCTCACGTGGCTGTCCTGAGTCACTGGGTGGAGTCACTCGGTGTCCCCCAGGGAGACAGGGCTCCCCGCTGGGAGGTGCAGGGGCCCTGCCCAAAAGCAGGGTGGATGCCACACAGCAGGCGAAGCTGCCCATTACCCCGTGGTGGGGAGTCAAAGTGCTTTCCTCTAAATCATTTCTGCCAAATCCCGAGAGCCAAACAAACACGCATCCACTTTATCACTTACTGTATTACGTCCAAACGATCTATTGGCGCGTCCTTCACTGATGGCGCAGGGACCACGGCTGGTTTCTGCTCTGGCCTCTGCACCTTGCACACAACCAGTCGAGGATTAGGTGCTCAGCAGCGTCTCCGGGGTCTTCTGCCCCAGCTCCCAGTTCACCTGCAACCTTCCTGCCGCTGCCGCCATGAGTTCGAGGCCAGCCTGTGCTGCATAATGAGTTCAAGTGCAGCCTGAACTACACACAGTGAGACCCTGTTTCAAAAATCCCAAAACCCAGACCAAACAAACAACTCCTCCTGTCTTCTAGCCTGAGATATGGAGGCCCGAGGATGGCTCAGAGGCCATATGCGGGAGCTCAAACTCACTATCTTTGTCCCTCAAAATTCCCTTTTGAGGCGGCACCATCCTGTAGTCCGTGGGCTGCGGCAGATTCCGCCCCAGGCGTGACTGAGCCCGCCTCCCGCACACCTCTCCAGTCCCACCCTCCCCACCTGCCTCGCCCCAGCCACATCCTCTCTTCAAGGACTTCCAGCACCAGGCCCTCCAGCCGGTGTCCCCAGTGGCAGCACGGCCCCAGCTAAGCCGCTGGATCCATCCAGACCAGACAGATCACTGAGCCTGCAGGCTTCGAGCTGGGCAGCTCTGCCCCGCCCCGGGAGTCAGCTTTCAGCCTGGAGATCATGCGTCCCTGTGTCTGGCTCCCTTCTTCAGGTGGCCAACGTCTCCTTGCCCGGAGGTGACACTGACTATAAGAAACCTTCTGTGCTGCATGCACAGCCCCAGCTGACCGTGGCTCAGGACTCCTACAGCCCTGGCGCTTTCCTCCCGCCGCCTCTCTGCTCCTTTCCAGTCCTTCATGCATGTTTTCAAGCCTTGTGGCTCCCCGTGGCAGGGCCTCTTTGGCCACACAGGTGCTTTCCACCTACTCGTCTCCCTCTAGCCTGCAGCTGCTCAGCGGCAGGGCGACAGGGACGATGGCCTCCCTTCCCTCTGTGACTCCAGCCGGGCACCTGGCTGGTTCTCCTCAATGGTCACGTGCACAAACCAGCTACCAGGGAGGCTGGCAAACTTTACAAAGGCCAGATGGCCTCTGTCACACGAGAAAGCAGCCACAGATGACACATAAATGCAGTTGTATTTACAGAGCAGCTGGCAGGCTGGATCAGCTCATAGACTGAATTTGCCGACCCTTCCCTGGGCATGATGTCCACCCCCACTTTGCTCCTGGTGAGACTTCGCAGGTTACACAGCTACTTGAGGACCAGAGTTCGGCCTCTTTCCTGCCCTGAACTCCTGCTCACCCACATGGATGCAATGACCAGCCTTGTGGGCAGAGCAAGGACAAGGAACAGTCACTACGGACCGCCGCAAAGAGCACTCCCCAGGGGAAAGCAACTCACCTGCGTCCTCCCACCCTCCGCCAGCCCTGCCTCCCTAGCCTCAGTGGGCGGGGCTCCCTGAGACCTGTCCCCTCAAGCCAGGCCCTGCAGACCTGACCAGCTGATGTGCTGGGCATTGATCAGCAGCCCTGGAAGAAGGTATTCTGAGTGTCTTAGTTACTTTTCCTCATTGCTGAGACAAAATACCCAACACCCAAAGCTAGAAGAGGAAAGTTTTATTTAGCTCACAGTTCGTAGAGGTTTCAGTCCACAGTCAGCTGGATCCAGGCAGGGTGGCAGGCAGACAGGCAGAAGGCAGCGAGGCAGGCAAACGAGAGAGCTAAGCAGCTTCTTTCTGCTCCTTATATTTTATCCAGGCTTCCAGGATTAGGGTGGTGCCAAGCCACTTGGTGGATTGATTGCGTAATCACACGCCCTTAATCCCAGCATCACACACTCTAGATTCAGCCACCTCTGATCCAGCCACCTCTTACTGCATGAGGCTTTGAGGGGACATCTAGGCACAAACCATAACACGAAGGAAGCCAGTGGCTGCAATGGTTAATTTTATGTGGCAACTTGACCGGACCATGGGGTCCCCAGATATTTAGTGGGACGTGACTCTGGGTCCTCTGTGTGTCTGATGACTTTAGCACTTGTGTCAGTGGACTGGGTAAAGCAACAGCCCTCTCCTGGGTGGACGGGCCACATGTAATCAGTGGAACCAACAGGCTGATCTTCTCGTGAGCAGGACATGTCCTCCAACAGGGACATCAGCTTCTCTTGCCCTCGGGCTCCGACGGAAACACCAGCTCTTCCCAGGCCCCCGACCTGCTGGCCTTTGGACTGGACTTCTCGGCCTCTACCATCCTGTGGGCCACTTCCTCCTAATAAATCCCTCTACACACACGACATCCTGTCCTTGTTTTCCTGCAGACCCATGCAGGTGCCACCCCAGGACACCTGGGAGGAGAAGGCACGGAAAAGCACAGGGATTTTGTTTTATGATAAGAAGGGGACAGGGAAGATGACAACTGAGACGTCTGGCGGGGGAGGCACTGGGGTTCTGCCCGGGACACTGTCACCCTCCCATGAAATCAGATGCACACTGTGATCCAGGCACTCAGGAGGCTGAGGCAGGAGGATTTGCCATGAGTTCAAGGTCGGTCTGGGCTACATAGTAAGACACTGTCTCAAAGAAAAAAAAATTTAAAAAGAAGGTCCCACTGAGTGGCTTTGTGAGCATGTGGCCTCGGCGGGGGCGGGGCGGGGGGCGGGGCAGGGAGGAGGAGCCACGCGGGACAGCCCGCCCCCTTCCACTCAGTGCCGCGGGGTGAGGCTGGGCCCTGACCATGGCTGCAGTTTTCCTTATGGCCACCAGGTGGCAGGCCCGCCCACCTCTAGCGGAGTCAGGCTGCGGGGAGCCCGGGATAAACTTGGTGGATTCGCTTATTCATCCGTCATTTATTTACCCATTCGTCATCCATTCATGGCTTTTCTTCCCTAAGCACTTTCGACTCCTCACGTGTGCCAGCAGGCACTGTGCTGGGTGTGGCCTGGTCCTGCAGGCTGCCCTGGCAGTGGCCGTGGCAGGGGCTGCAGCTACAAGGCCGTTTTGCGCTGAGCCTCGCGGGAGGGTGGCCCCTGCCCTGTGCCCGTGCGTGCCAGTGGGCAGCCGGCCCTGAGTAAGGTTTGGATCGCCTCCCACCTCGGCCTCAGGTCGCCCGCAGCAGGGCTCAGGTGCAGCCGCACGGCGGTCCCTGGGGCTGAGGTTTCCCGATCTCTTCTTGCTGCAGCCAGACCCAACCTCAAACCACCAGCGCATCCCCCTGCTGCCTTCCCTCTGCTCAGCGCTGGCGGCCTTCTCAGCGATCACCCAGATGGCACAGGGTCTGCCCTCAGCTGAAGGGGAGGAGCCCCACTCCGCTCAGCTCTAGACCGGGCAGGGGTGGGTGGCACCCACTGAGGGTTAACCCCCCCTTGGGTCCATGCCCAGCAGCTCCGGTGCCCATTTCCCAGAAGTGCCAGCCCCGCCCTGCCTGGCTCCCTTCCCGCTGTCCCGTCCCACCCTCCGGGCAGCGGGACCCCCTCCCCTGCCAGCCCCGTCCCTAGTGACTCAGCGCAGCCCGGCTGCAAAGCATCTGGCTGTGCCCGCAGCCCTGACACCCGGCCCATTCGCCCCACAAGGGCACCTTCCTCCAACCCTCCACCCCCAGTCCCTGCTTTAAGGCTGAGCTCGCTGAAATCCCGCCTAAGAAAATCCCCCTGAAAAGCGGGGGTGGCCAGCCCCCAGCCCCGGGCCGTGCCAGGTGGGGCCCGTCTTATCAGCTCATTGCATTCCGCGCATTCCCCGTGGGCAGAGTGGGGAGGCGGAGGGCAGGAATGCGGCTCCGCTCCCTCGTGTGGCTCCCGTGCGGACTCCAGGGCTGCCTTCCCTTTTCTGCTCTGTCCTTGCCCGTCCATTCTCGCCCCACTCAGCCTTCTTCTCTCGGTCATCCGCGGCCCTCAGGGTGAGAAGCCCAGCCAGGCCGGGGCTCCGCGTCGCCCCGGGAGAGCCCACCTTCTTCATGGGGCCGTGCGGACCTGGCGTCCAGGACTCGGACAGAGCTGTCCTCTCCTGAAACAGGCGCACGCACACGCCCTGCCCGCTGGCCGCCGAAGGAAGCTGAATCCTCACCCTGCGGCGGCCCTACGCGGCCGTGTTCCCGAGTCATTACAGTCGCCGCCTTCAAAGGCGGCTCCGGCTTGTAATCAAACAGGAGCAGCGGGCTCCTGGGCGCCCTCCCCGCCTTGCTGCGGGGCTCCAGGTCCGTGGAGCCTTCTCTGGTCAGAAAATTGAGCCCAGACCAGGAGCACTGGGGAAGAGTCTCACACACACACCACACACCACACACACCCCCCAGGCCTAATGGCGAAATGCTCAAGGCTCTCTAAGATCAAGCCCAGACAAAGTTCCCACTGTCGCCCCTTTTGTCCAGCTCTTCTGATTCTGGCAGGGAAATTAGGCACAAAAAGTTAAAAGGAGCATAAAGGGAGAAATAAAACTGCTAATATTTACACAACATAATGATACATAGGGAAATAGCCCCCAAATATGCAAACTATTAGAATAAGTGAATTTAGCAAGATTGTTGGATATGAGATTAGTATAAGAAATGAAATGTTTTCAGCTGCCTACCATTGTGCAAGTAAAGAGAGGAATCGAAAAGATGGCAAGTCCCAGCACTCTGGGAGGCTGAGGCAGGAGGATCACAAGTTTGAGTCCAGCCTGGACAATTTAGTGACTTAGTGAGACCCTGTCTCAAAAGCAAAAATAAAAAAGGGCTGGGGATGTAGCTCAGTGCAAAGGCCCTAGGTTTAATCTGGAAAAAAAAAAAAGAAAGAAAGAAAGAAAAAGGAAAGGAAGGAAAGAACATTTAGGTGCTATAAAAATATCGAATACCTGAAATGAATCTAACCAAAAAGGCACGCTCACTCATGAGACAGAAAATTACACAGCACGTTTGAGAGATACTTAAATACACATAAATAATGAAAAGGTACCATGTTTGCAAGGTTCAATATGGCAAAAAATGTCAGTCCTGTCCAAATAAACCTCCAGATTCAATCAATCCCAATCAAAATCCTAGCAGGGTTTGTGCGTGTGCGTGTGTATATGTAAATTGATCAATCGATCATAAAATTTATATGGAAATTCAAAGAGTACCTAAGACACTTGTAATTTATACCTGGACGGCACCCCACAGCCTCGTGAGTCAGAGGCAGGGGCTTGTGGAAGGTGCTGGATGACGCTGGTTACGGCCGCCTGGCTGTTAGGGGGCGGGGTCTGGTTGGAGGAGGCGGTGGCTGGGGGCGTGGCCTGGACGGGTTGCTCTTCCTCCCGGCTCCTCCCTTCCCCCCTCTGCTTCCTGTTCGCCATGAGGTGGCGGAGCTCTCCTCCACCAGGCCCCTCCACCGTGCCACCAGCCATGCAAGGTCTGAAGCTTCTAAAACGTGAGCCCTAATCAACCTCTCCTCTTTTAGACTGCGGGTTTGCTGTTGTGTTGCCATGATGAGAAAGTGACTAAGACAACACTCTTCAGAAAAGAGCAAAGTTGGGAGACTTTAAGTATCAAATATTAACTCAGTGTGGTATTCTCTCGAGGACAGATGACGCATTCTCACAAGGAATGTGTAATCAAGACCCTTGAAATATTGTCATTTGATTTTTTTTTTTTTTTTTTGGTGCCGGGGATTGAACTCAGGGCCTTGCACTTACTAGTCTCTGATCACTGAGTCCCATTTGATTTTTTTTACACAGAGTAGATATTACTATGCTATGCTGGGAAAAGCAGGATCTTTTTGATAAATAGTGACTGACAATTGGATATTCTTTTGGGGAAAAGATCTTTTGATCCCTACTTCACACCATATACAAAAATAAAATTCTGCATTGAGTATATATCTAAATATAAAAGGTAAAACAACTGAAAGTAAATAGAATATGTTCACGACGTTGTGCTAGACAAAGCGTTCTTAAATAGGGTGCCAAAAGTACTCACCAAAAGGAAAAACTCGATAATTTCTTCTCCATTAAAATTAGAACTTCAGTTTATAAAACCTCACCACTAAGAACGTGAGTTCAATCCCCGGCATCAAAAAAAAAA
>PVJO010035058.1:0-10305 GCA_004026905.1 Hystrix cristata | reverse complement strand
AGGAAGAAGTTAAACTATCATTATTTGCAGATGACATGATACTCTACATAGAAGACCCCAAGAATTCCACCAAAAAACTTCTAGATTTAATAACTAAATTCAGTTGAGTAGCTGGATACAAAGTCAACACCCAAAAGTCAATAGCATTCCTATATACCAATAACAAACTCACTGAGAAAGAAATAACAGAAGTTATTCCGTTCACAATTACATGTTTACTTTTTGATTGGGGATTCCAGAAATAATGAAACTGATGTACACATATCATTCCTCGATGGTTAGATTGATAAAGCCCGGTGTGGTACGGACAAATATTTTGAGGAAATAAATTTGTATGGAGAAATCGGCAGAGCGTCAGTCCTGTCTACGAGCAAAAATAGTGAAACTCGTCCGGCATAGAGCCTCACAGGGAAGCAAACAGTTTATGTAATGAGGGAAGAAAATGTTCAAGGGGTTTAGTTTTGCCTATATTGTCTCTTTAAAGTGCAGTGAGATCCAGAACAAACGTCACTGATATTTGTAAAGAATTACTCCAATCTGGAGACATAATTAAGGAGATCACAGAAATAATGTGTACCAAGATTTAAAACCACCAAATGGGAACCGGGCAACCTTCTTGAAGCTTTTCCGAATTTCACATGTCTCCCTGGAGATTTCAAAGTGTCATTTTGGCGAGGCTTGCCTTCTGTTGCCCTAACCACCCACCAGAAGCACTTAGCATTGCTATTCTAATGAGTTCTACTGCTGAAAAGATTGTGGCAAATCCCCTAGATAGCCTCCTTGCAGAATGTTGACATCATTTGTTGTAGAGTTGAGAAGGTAAATAAAGAGAATGGGCCGGGGGTGGAGGGTTTGAGGAGTAAGTCTGGGTCCCAGCTTTGGGTTGAGGCTCACAGGTGGACCTCTGGAGTCCACAATCATCTAGATCATCATCAGGATAGGAGGGTAACATTCTATTTCATCATTTGTAGTTTGAATCGGTAACTTCTGGGTGTTCTAATATATGATGAACTATATGATCATTCTGTGCTGATTCGTAAAATAATTAGGAGTAAAACTAAACACGAGATCCATGTTAGCAGTGATGTGTGTTGTCAACAAATGGCAGGAAGATGGCAGGATAGGTGAGTGGGAAATTGACAGGCGAGCTGGAGACCTACCTTGCAGATACCTAAATAATAAAAAAAAAGTGTCACCAGGGTGGATCCCTGGGATAGATTTTCTCCCTGGGTAGAGCTTTCCTAATCCTGGGGTTCACTTTCCGTGTAGATGCTGAGGATAAGAGTTACCTCCAAATTTGCTTTGTTCTAGTTCAGATCACAAAGCAACACTCTAAACCCTCCTTAGCAGCACTGATTAACTTTCTTGTGAAGGCAGAGTTATGTAGCATTTTAAGCTTGAGAGAAAACCCTTTTTGGCTAGGGGATGGGAGTCCTGGTAAGGGGGCAGTAACAGGCAGAAAGGGTTAGGCCTCTGCACTTAACGACTAGAGGGCCCTGGAGGGCTTCTTAAATACAGATTTCCAGGCCCTACCTCCAGACAGTTTCCCACAAAGGCCTTTACTGCTCCAAGCAACGCCAAAGCACCAATACCACTAGCACCACATGGCTTCAGAACAGCCCTGTGCCCTTTCCCAAGATTTTCCAGTCAGACTGTACTTTAACATGTTCGCAAGTGATTTAGATGACATTGACCTTCGGAGAGCATGAACCAAACATGCTTCGCTTGTGTCTATTAATCATAAAATCAAGGATCTCTAGTTTTTTCAGTTTCCTCCCACATTATGAATTATGGTTTCCTCCACTCTTCTTTTTACAAGAAATAAATTTCCTATGCAGTAGATATACAGAATTTTCTGTACAATTATCATGCTCATTAATCATTTGTGAGGACTATGATCAATTTATTCTTATGTTTTGCCTGATTTCCATCACTTAGGTATGTGAGTGAGACAGTCACACACGCAAGCGTGTGGCTCGCCTCCCTTCTCGATGTACTATTTTGAACATGTTCTGTTATAAAGACGCTTTTAAACAACTATACATCTGAATTATGTGCTGAATCAGGTCTCATATACAAATATTTTTAAATATTGGCTGAAAAATCTTTTATGAATGAACAAGTTGCAAACATCACTGACAATAATTACAAAGTGACATTTGGAAAACCATGGAAGATGAGGGAGAAGCCAACAGATGGGAGGTGGTCAAATGTTTTTATATTGAATAGATGAAAACAGACTTGCATAAATAAAACCAGGAGCATTGTGATATAAAGCTATAAAGATTTATTACAAAATTCCCTTGTGGGTTGGAATAATCAGACAAGGCAAGTTAATAGAATTTTCTCCTTTGGCAGCATTATTAGGCTGGGAAGCTAGAAGAGCAAGAGAGTATTTCTTGGTTTTTGGCAGAGCAGATGATGTCCTTGTGGGCAAGAGAGGGGACTATGATATAGTCTGATAGATTTATCGTGAGTGTGGCCACCAACCGTCCCTCAGAAGTGCTGACTCACAGCACGTTGGACCGGAGCCTGGAGCAGCCTGCCAGGACTGCTGCCCTTGGCCTGTCCTTCCCCTCATTTGTGTCAGGGCCTGCGATGAAGACCTGGATGAATGTGTGTGCGCGCGTGTGTGTTTGTGTGTGTCTGTGCGCGCACAGTGGGAGTGGATGTGCCTGCCAAAATGACCTTTCAGAAAGAGCTTACAGGCTGGAGGATGTTCAAATATATTCACAGAAGTACACAGTATGAAACAATCAAAGGATAGAAGCAGAAATTTCATGGGACTAGTTTTGTTTTTCCCCTTAACTCCACATTAAAGGAGAAAAAAATCAGTTACATAGAGGTAGGAGAGAGGATTTAGAAAATTTTTATGAACAAGGTCCTGGAGTTCAGTTAGTGGCAAATCACAGTTTTATAACAGTTTTCAAAAGGCAGCTTAGCTGGTGTTCATATTAATGATAATATGTGGATACAGTCATTGATTAATAAGCGATTGGAGTCCCAAATAGAAATCTGATGTTCAGACCCTAACTAGGGAGGAAGGAAAGGCTCTCTAGTCTTAATTGCCTTATAATGAATGTGGTAAGCATTTTTATTTAGAGCAACTAGGCACTATTTAGAAAGCGCCCCACTTAGGTAGTGACAGTAAATATTAAGGGTCTTACAATTTTCCTACATAACATACTGTGTCAAGTGTCTTGATATGAGAAGAACAATGGAACTCTGAAAGGACCCACTAGAACTGACACAAGGGTTGTTGTTAGACGGTACTCGCCTAGTTATTGCTCCTAGCTACTTTTACCACACCCAAAACACATCCATAGATACTGCAGTCAGTGCTCCTGTGCTATTTCTGTGGGCAATAGGAGGCAATGAACTATCTTTTTTCCCAACATGAGCTCCTTCAGAGTCCCATTGGTATTACCCAGATGAGTATAAATTTGAGAAAAATAAAACACTTGGTCAAATAAAACTAAACATCTATTTTAAATGGAAAATGTCTGAGTCTTTAATCTGTCAAAATGCATAGTGAACGTCCAAAAAGAAATATAAAATGCCATATATCCGTCTGCTTATTTGATCATGAAATCCCTCTTTAAAGTATCTCGTCTAACTAATTTATTACAAAACACTCTTTACCACTTAAAGCAGAAAATTTCTGTTCTCTTTCAGGATATACTTCTATTATAACATTGTCTTTCAATTCCCTTAGACTTCAATAAAGAAATAAATGAACAACAACAATACAGAATAATAATAATGAACCACTAGGTCTCAGTGGAAGAAACAGAATGGAGTCTACATATTGCACTGTTACACACATACCATTCTTCTTATCCTCAAATCAAATACCACGATTTAAGCAGCTGACTACTTGCAAAACATGTTTGTCACATACATCCACATCTTACACAAGTGTTTTCCTAGTAGGTAGTTCTCCACAAGATTGACTCTTGCGAAAGATCCCTAATTCAGCACAGTAAGTCTGGATTCCTCAAGGTTCATTTTACGTTTTCACGTCAGGGATTAAGATAGAAAACACCTGGCCCAGTGGCAGCCACTGACTGCTGACAGTTTTAACAACTGATTCTGTGTTGAGGCTGCTAAAACTGAGGATCAGGGTCCTGGTCTCTGCTCCTTTCTAATCCTCCCATCTGGCCTCCAACCTCAGTGTGACTCATTCCTTGTCAAGTTCATGGTTTTCCATCATATCTTGTGTGTGGGAACACTTGTACGCACAAATTTGTTAAAATAAATAAAGTTTCATATGCATTGGGTACCACTGTTTTGATAGAAAAATACTGTTTTAAGACTATAAAAAAAAGACTATAAAAAATTCCTCGGATTTTTTTTGGCCTCATATTCAAAATTAATTGCTCTGAACTTCAAAAATCAGAGAGGTGAAATCCAAAAACAATTTGTTTCCAGAAACTGTTTACAAGACCTCTTTTCTTCCCCATTTCCAGTCAATTCATTATCTCCATTTTCATGAAGTGAATGCAGCTGTTAGCCTGGGAACAGGGGAAAATACTGGACTCCACAAAGCAATTGTTACATATTCATTATGTTTTACAAGATGAAACACAACACAGTGCTGCTTTCTGGCCTATACTGAGTTTCTCCTCCTCTTCTCTCTCCCAGCACAACCAGGATTATTTTCTCGGAGTGACTCACAATGCGGGCGTGGTCCCCGATCATGCAGACCATGAGGTCAGAAGACTCATCTTCTGGTCCTGGCTCCATCATGAATCTTGTTGAGACTGGTTGAGGTCCTGGGCCTCTGGTTACTGTGTTTATAAATGAGGACAACACATCCCTGTGGATTCAACTGTTACATGATAAAAGGAAGAGGAAATTTCTGCATTCAGTAGACTTCGAAAAAAGTGAGGTAACATGGATCTGTAGCTGTTTTCTGCCACAGTTCTCAAACTTAATTTCTGTAAGTGGGGATGAATTGGGTGGAACTAAACATCTTTGTGAGATAATATTTTAAAGGACTTAGAAAAGTATAAAATGCTGAATAAACATAGAAAAATAACATTAATGCTACTACTATTACCACAAAGAAACTGGCTATTGAAATAAGACAGCTATGTGTTCCTTCTGTGTCCAGCATGCTTTTGAAGTTTTCATGACCATCAAGTTTATTGAACTGTTTTTAGGAGGATTAAATTGTGCTTATAACCAGTGAGTGCCTCTTGTTTGATCGTAGGACTCTATCCATACATTTCTGAAGCGATATTGATGTCCTTGACCTTTTGATTGCTTCTGACTTATGAATATGCAGCCAGACTCTTGGCCTCCCAAGAGGACTTGAGTACAGCCATGTAATTCTGATCAAATGAGAGATAGGAGGAATGAGTGGCAGATCTGTCCTACAAATTTAGGTTAAAGCTTGCGGTAAAGAAAAAAATTCTGGATAGTTATTTTATGTTCACTAACCTCACTAGCTGACAAAAGATATATTTGTGTGTGTGTGTGTGTGTGTGTGTGTGTGTGTGTGTGTGTGTGTGTATTCAGCAAATATACATATGAAAAACTGAAGAAGAAATTCAGGAGTCACCGACGGCTGAGGATTGTTTAATGACTCATACTAGCCAGCTTTCTTGTAGTCTATAACTGCTTCAGTGATTAAAATGAATATAACTGTTACAATTGCTATTTCTTTCATATTTAAGAGCTTATTAAATACTGTCATCTATAATATATCACTTATTATAATATACTCTATAGTTTCTCCTGCTTTGTCTTTTGGTATTTGAGTTTCATTAACTCATTACAAAAGCTCTCATTTTTATTACTCCCAGGTTTAAATAAGCGCAGGAGGCAATGTGACCCAAGAAAATTTCTCCTACAGGCCATGGGTCAGAGATGTGTTCCCAGGGCTAAGATCACTGGTGCACAGAGAGAGCTTCGATCAATCAATTTCTCTTACTTGCCGATCATTATTTATTATTCTGAATTTCCCAAGTTCTTTCTAGACAGTTCAAAATTACCATTCAGACCACAGGAGGTAGAACAAAGAACACAGAAGATAACTTCGTAAAAAAAGAACAAATTCTCTGCCTGTATATGGTTTATAAAGAAACTTTTATGACAAAACAGATGGTTTATAAAAAAGAAATGACTCTCAAGCTCCTCTGACATTATACTAATTAGATGATCAGAAGGCACCTACCCAAAGCGAACTAATCGCACTACCGACATTTATAAAACATCATGTTTGCCTCGACTTCCCAACAGGCTCTGTCAAAACCCAGCTACAATTCTCTTCTTCAAGTTGAAAACCGTTATTCTTAAAATAAAAAGCTGTGTCCTCTTTCTGCCTCAGACTATTGGAGACACCCTCCCCGGCGGGGAAAATGGAAATTATTGGCTCATCAAAGCGATGCATTAATAATCTTGGCAACAGTTCAGTCTAGCATGGGCACTTTCCAAACTTCCACTCTGAAACTCCTTTCATATATCTTGGTCCCCTGGAGTGACAAGCCCTACACGATTTTCAAGCTGGTTTTATAAGGCAGAAACTTCCAATGCATTTCTCCATCTATGATTTAGCCTAAATGAATCAATTTCCAGTGTGTGATCCAACGTGGAACTTTGATCAAAGTGATTTTCACTTGTGATGTCTGTCGAGACTGACAGCAAGTTCACACAGGCAGCGGCCGGCTGGGCCTCCGCAGGTGAAACACCGTCTCCCCAGTGGTCCGTGTCCCGCCTGACTTCTTGAAGATGGACAAAGCATGAGAGGGCGATTGTGCTTCACCTTCCAAACCTTTTTCCTGCACCGTCGTCTTGTATGTGAGCCAACGTGTGCACCAACCTGTGCGCTCTTAGGAACCATGCTATGCACTTTAGTGCACACACACACACACACACACACACACACACACGGATATATACATATTTAAAAAGTCAGCAAATGTTTATTTGTACAGTACTGTGTGCTGTCAAAAATCATGCATGCTATCACCTTATTGGGGCTGTGGGGGGAGCGGGAGAAGGCACACGCAAATTATTATATACAAAATGATAAAGTAAGTGAACAGAGAAAGTCCTTCTGTCTCAGGGACCAGGGCAGGTGCCCTAAAGAGCCAGTATCTTTCAGGGATAGCAGAGTTGGAAAAGATTTGCTAGGGTAAGGACAAGGAGCAATTACAATACATGGCGAACATTTAAATTAAAACACATTGCCATTAGCCCGCTCAAAATACTCCCGCTCGTATCAACCACCCTCATCTCATCATTCTTGCCACTTGCTGAAGCAGTTCGGGAAGTCTTCTCTCATGTCATCATGAGGTGTGATGAAAAAGAATATGGCAAATGTTGCTTCTGGAAAGCGAGCTTGTAAAAGTATTATGTTGTATCCTCACCCACCTTATCCACCAGGTCTGGCACCGCATGACTCCTGGCTCTTCCCCGAATCAAAATGACCAAGAAAGGTGAAGAGGTTGAATGGATTCAGGACACTGAAGCAGCCTCAAGAGTGCAACTAAAGACGCTGATGAAAGAGGACGCCCAGAACTGCTACAGGAAGCGGCAGGGATGATGGTTTTGAAGGGAAAGTATTTTGAGGAGGACTCATGGCAATGTGTCTCTTACTGTAATCCATTTTTAAGAATTTAAACATCCATCGTATTTTTGATGACACCTCAGGTAAGATGAAGGACATATTTTCAAGTGAAAAATAGGACTGCCCAGCAAGTCATGAGGGTGGGGCGAGGCGTGATAATGACTTGACGACGGAGCAAGGACGCAGCCACAATTATGGACAGGAAGCAGGGGAATGAGGGTGATCTTTTGTTATAGCTGGATCGAGACACTTGAACTTGCTCATCATGCAGGTGTAGCATCCAGAAGAGATGGAGTGGAAACATTCACGTGGAGACACCCATGATCCAGGGCACATTAGAATGAGACAGCCACTCACCCGACACACAGACGTAGACAGGAAAAGAGATATCCCTTCCCAACGGGGCTGCAAACCGCAACGCAGAAACACAACTTAGATGAGAAAATGAGGCAACACCACTCCCTAAAAACTGACCCTACAGATACTGAAAAGACATTCCAGGCAAAGAATTTTAAAAGCTGATAATTAAAATGATAAATGAAATCAAATAAGAGGTAAGACGGGCATGGTGGTGCATGCCCAGCACTCAGGTCGTCTGAGGCAGGATGACTGAAAATTCAGCAACTTAGTGAGAAACTGTCTCGAAACATAAAATAAAAAAGAGGTGGTAATTAGCTTAGTATAGAGCCCCTTGGTTCTATACTCAGCACTGCCCCCCAGAAAAGCACAAAACACAAATAAGCAGGTGAATGAATTAAAGTAGACAATACAGGATGTGAAAAACCATTTCTTCTGTGATAAAAGTTCTGAAAAAGAATCAAGAAGAAATCCTTGAAAAAAAAAAAAGACCTCAGTAAGTCAAATTAAATACGCAATCAAACATCTTGGCAGTAGGCAAGGTAAGTCAAAAGACAGGATACAGGATATCGAGACTTAAAGAGGAGGTGAATGTACTAGAACATTCAGCAGTAATGAAAATAACAAGAACAATCAAAAGATTTGCTGAAAGCTCCTCTATGACTCTGAAAGAGCAAAGTTAAGAATCATCAGACTCAATGAGGGTGTAGCAGTAGAGGCTAAAAGCCTAAAAATTCTATTAAATGAAATTCTGGCAGAAAATTTCCCACACCTGGGGATTAGATGGATACCCAGATAAAGAAGAGATTTAGAACCCAAATAGACACAATGAGAAAAGAATCTATCCATGATACAGCATGGTCCAAATGCCAGAAATTTAGATGTAAGAAGAATACTAAAAGCTTTTAGATAGAAGCACCAAATGACTCATATTGGCAAACACATCAGAATAATAGATTTCTCAACAAAAACTTTAAAGGCCAAGAGGGCTGGGAATAAAGTTTTTGAAGCCCTGGAAGAAAATAACTGCCAACCTAGATTACTATATCCTACAAGAGTCTCCTTCAAAAATGAAGAAGAAAGACCTTCCATGAGAAAGTAACTAAAGAAATTCATGAGCACCAAAGTCAGAACAGCAGAAAATACTTTAGGTATTTTCCTAAACAAAGACAATCAAGACAAGAACACCCCCAGGCCAAGGGAAAGTGCACATCTCTGCAAGCTCACTTAAAGGAAGAAGAAACAGAAATGAATCACACACTGGAAAAACAATCAAATGACAGGAATTAGCACACACCTCTCACTACTAATACTTAATGTAAATGGTCTTCACTCTAATTAAAAGGCACAGACTGAGCAATTAGATCAGGACAGGAGACTTTTCTCAAAAGATGAAATTCCAATGGCTAGAAAGTATATGAAAAACTGT
This sequence comes from Hystrix cristata, assembly GCA_004026905.1. Lineage (NCBI taxonomy): Eukaryota > Metazoa > Chordata > Mammalia > Rodentia > Hystricidae > Hystrix > Hystrix cristata. The sequence continues at coordinate 943 of PVJO010035058.1, read as the reverse complement.
TCAGCATTTTTGGCTATTAGGGAAATGTGAATCGAAACAACTCTCTGATTCAGTCTTACTTCAGTCAGAATGGCTGTCATCGAGACCACACACACACACACACACACACACACACATACACATCAAAAAACAAAGACTGATGAGGAAGTGGGAAAAATGTAACCCTATATATTGTTGCTTGGAATGAATACTAGTAAAACTACTAAGGAAAAGACTTTGGAGCATATTTTGTGAAACGCGAAATATAAATAAAGTGTAAAATAAAGTATGGATGGTAGGGAGCGGTAGAATTTTTGGAGATGAGGAAGGGAATCAGGAGAAGGGGAGAAACGGGAATGATACTGATCATTCCCCAAAATGAATGTAATGATTACATATCACAAACATATACCAATAAAAAACAAGACCCAATGGTATGTTACTTACAAGAGACACACTTCGTCCACAAAGACATATGAATTGGAAAATGATACTTTCAGTAGCTGGAAGATGAAGGTTGACTTCAAAGCAAAAGTAGTCAGAAGAAACAAATGAGGTCACTATATATTGGAAAAGGGACTAATTCACCAAAAAAAGTAACAGTTATAAACATTGAAGAGAGAAGAGGGAATTGGGAAACGAAGAAGAATCAAGACATATCAAGTACAGGCACAAATTCCACATGATGAATATTATCAATATGTATGTCTAAAATGTACTAAGATTAATTTAAAAAATACAAAAAAAGTATGTATGCCAACTCATAAAACCAACACTATTTGACATAAAAGGACAGATACACCAATACAATTATAATTGAGGACTCTGATACATTATGCTCAAGAATAAATCAACTGGACCAAAAAAATCAATAAAGAAATATCAGAGTTAAACTTTACTATTTGTCAAATTGATCTAACAGATATCTACAGAATGCTTCAGCTAATGATAGTAGAATACACAT
>PVJO010035057.1:0-10286 GCA_004026905.1 Hystrix cristata | reverse complement strand
AGATCATGCAGACGTTTTAAGTGGATTTGAAGATGTTTTATCTTTTTCATGGCCTTTGGAATGGAGTCTTGTTCCTATACCTCTTCTGTTTGTGTATATGAAGGCTGTATATTGATTTTGTATATTGTTTCTTTTGATTAACATTTTATCTATAAATTTTATTGCATTATCTTATAATTATTTTAGTTGGTTCTTTTGATTTTTCTGATTATAAAACTGTATTGAACGTCAGTAATGATCATTTTTACCTTCTCATTTCCTGTTTTATATCTTTAAGTTTTTTATTTTATCTAATTACATTAGCTGTATCTCCAGGTTAAGTTTCAATAATGGTAATGATATTAAAGAGCCTTGTCTTATTCCAATCTCAACCATTTTCCCATTAAACATGATGCTGACTTTAAGCAATTTAGCAGTTATAGTCATTACTTTCCCTTTACTGGGATAAAATACTTGACAGACAACACTTAAGGAGGAGAGGTTTATTTTGGCTCATGGTTTCAGAGGGTTTGGTCCATGGCTGACCAGCTAGAAGGCAGAAACATGGCAGAAGGGCATGGCAGGGCAAATCTGCTTAGTTCATGGCAGCAGAGAAACTGAACAGGGGAACAATACCAGAGAAGAAGGGGCCAGGGATCAGATATAGTACCCAAGGTCACACCTCCATGATCTAACCAGACATACCCAGAAATGTGGTTTACTAATCTAGGTGACTCTCAAGCCAATTAAGCTTACCTGTCATAGTGGTCAAATATACATAGCATAAAATCTCCATTTTAACCATTTTTATGTGTATAGTTCACTGGCATTAAGTACCATACATTCAACCATCTCCACCATCCATCTCTAGAACTTTTCCATCATTGGGCATAATATGTTTTACCATGCTGTGTGTTCCTTTTACTTTCTGTTTTATAAGGAGATTTTAAAACAAAAGCGGGCTGGGGATATAGATCAATGGTAGAGCATGTGCTTAGCATCCATGAGGCTCTGGGTTCAATCCTCAGGACCAAGTAAATAAATGAATAAATAAAAATTTTTTAAAAATGGACATCGGAGGTCATAAAATGTCTGTTTACAATTTATAAAGCAATTATACATGTTTATTTGTTCAACCTGCTAATAAAATGAATTGTTTTGGTAAATTTCCTAATACTGAATCATTCTGGCATTCTTGGACTTAACCCATTTTAGTCCGGGTGTACTTTTTTTTTTTGTCATTTAATTAGAATTTTAAAAAAATCTTTAGCCTTAGCCAGTTTGGCCTGTAGTTTTCTCTTTTTGCCCAGGAGACGCTTTTAGTGGTAGAGATGGCAGCACTTACTGATGAATTAAATGTGGGGGATGAGGATAAAGAAGGAATCAAGGACAAAACTCAGCTTTATGGTTAGCTAGGAAGATGTGGGTACTGTTCAGTGATCAGAGGAAGATTGAGAATAGGAGGATGACACTGTATTCAAGTCACTAGGAGTCTCCAAGGGAGTGTATATGGAGGTGTGTCAGAATCACCTCATGCGAAGGCTGAGGATCTAGCTCAGTGGTTAGCATGCTTGCCTAGCAAGTACAAGGCCCTGAGTTTGATACCTGGCGCGCGCGCGCACACACACACACACACACACACACACACACAAAAGAATCACCTTAGAGAGATTTCAAAATATACATTTCAAACTGCACCTGCTGAAATCCAAATATGTTGTAAATTTCTAATTCAAGAGAGTGTACTGAGCACATTTGTTCATTTCCTATCCCTCCCAAGGCCCCATTTGTCTTAGTACATTTTGCATTATTATAATGCCTGAGGCAGGCTACTTTATAAGGAAAAGAAGTTTATTTTGGCTCACAGTCCTGGAGGGGGAAAGCACAGGGATCACATCTAGTGATGGTGTTCTTCCTGGCTGAGTCATGAGGTGGCTCAGTGCATCACATGGTGATAGACAGAAATTGCACATGTGTGTGTGTGTGTCTTCTGGTCTCTCTCTTATAAAGTCACTAGGATTCATTCAGTGAGGCTCCATCTCGATGGTTTTATCTAATCCTAATCACCTCCCAAAGGCCCCACCTCTAAACATCAGAGCTGGATTGAGTTTCTACCATTTTAATACCTCACAATGGGGATTAAACTTCAACAAATGAAACTTTGAGGGACACTCAAATAATATCTACATTAAAATGGTAACAGGAAAGCATATATCAGCTATTGAAAAAGAAAAGACCGTAGACAAGAATGCACGGTGGCGGTGGGGAACTATCTCTGTATGAGGGGTTCTATTAAGTTCCAGGGAAAAGAAAGCCAGTGGAAGGCTGATGACTAGTGGGGAAGAGGGCCTGGTGGCCTAGAATAGGTGTAGTCAAGGATGGCACATATCCCAGGAAACACCAGGATGGGAGGAAATGAAAATAAAGGGATTATTAGGTTACTTCAGAGATAGTAGTGCTTCCTCATCCATTTCTCATCCCTTAACACAGGGTGTCCATCAGCTAGGCATCTAGCATCTTAGCAACATGAGCAATCACAATAATAGCAATAGTAGTAATAAAATATTAAAAATTGGCAAGTTGCTTTCTGAATAAACTTAGTGAATGGTCTATGAAGAAGCAGGACAGCTAAGTGCAGGAGCAACATTAGCTCCTGAGGACAAAGATGCAGACTTCTATCATTTAGGGTTTATGATAGTCAGCTTTCTGCTGCTATGGCAAGATTCCTGAGAAAGACAGCTTAAAAGGAAGAGAGGTTTATTTTGGCTCATGGTTTCAGCATTTTAGTCCATGGTTGGCTCGTTCACTTTGGGGCCTGTGATGAGGCAGAACATCGTGGTGGTGGAAGTGTGTGATAGAAGAGGCTGCTTGCCTCATGGCAGCTAGGAAGCAGGGAGGGGTGGGTGCTTTTATAGCAAAGTCTTTTCCTCACAATCCACTAAACTACAAATCCAAAATTGGATTAATTCATTCCCAAGATCAGATCCCTTATGATCCAGTCATCACCCAAAGGCCCCTCCTCTGAACACTGCTGTACTGGGGACTAAGCCTTCAACACATGAGCTTTTGGGGAGATATTTAAGATCCAAACTATAGCAAGGATTCAAGGACAATAGCCTATTTACTCTAATGTGAATGAAAGTCAGCCAGTCAACAAGACCTATCAAAATGTATATAGTCCTTAACACATTTTTCTAGTGACTCATTCTTAAATATGATAATTAAGGATGACTAGACATTTAGGAAAAACTTATAATATGCAAAGGAAGGAAATACAGGAGTATTTCACTTTGAATGCTCCCTACTCATCGAGTAGTTATCTATCATCTCCCTTTCCCCATTTCCCCCACTTTTAAATAAATTGTCTTCTAAATAAATTGTCTTCTCTTAATTAAAAAAAAAAGAAAAGAAAGAAATACAAAGAAAATCAAAGGCTACACTAAAATTATGCTCTGACTGTATTTACAGAGGAAGAGATGATAGAGAAGGAGGTTGTGTAACTGAGCGAAATTCTTAACTGTCATGCCAATAAGTCAACAGATAGTATCTAAAAATGATAAAGACATAGTGGTATCAGCAGATTATTTAGAAATACAGCAATAAACTTCAGAAGATAAAGGGTTAGAGAAGTAGATAGAAATAAGTGAGAGAAGACATTGGATAACATTTCATATTTTTAACCATGTGCAAATTTTACTTTAATAAAAGACATAAAAATTATTTAAAAATAAAAACCATAAAATAAAATACACAGAGACAGGCTTTACATAGAAGGTATATTAGTAGAAGGAAGAGTCTGGTGGGCATCTATGCAAAGGAGTCCCTAGGCAATGCCGATGAAGCCCACTTGGCCCACAGTGCTGTAGATCTCAAGGGATACTGATCCTTGTAAAATGGATTCCTGATCAATTCTAAACTCCTTGGAGTTCCATCATGTCCTTCTACAAATAAATATTTTGAAGAAGATGAATTATAAATAATGGGAGGGCATAAATTCAGGGATGACAAAGCCTCATCAATCAAAAGTCTCAATTGATGAATGATACATTGGTTTGGAGAGAGGTGTGACTAAATTAGTAAAAATCAAGCAACCATGGAATGGGAAGGAAAAGAAAATGAGCAGAAACAAAAAATAAAAAGCAAAAGTATTTTTTGGGGGGGCTTTGTTTTGTTTTGTTTTTTGAGATAGAGTCTTGCTATGTAGTTCAGGCTGGCCTTGAACTCACTGCTACTCAGGGTGGCCTCAAACTAGCAGCGATCCTCCTGCCTTAGCCCCCTGAGTACTGGGATTACAGGGGTGCACCACCTTGCCCAGCCAAAAAGCAAAAGTAAATAAAAATCTTTTAGCTGTCCCAAAGATTAAATTACACTGGCAAAGAACTGGGACCAAAACAGAAAGGAAAGAGGTCTTTGTGGAACTTTATTTCCAGCTCTCAACACCTAAAATGTTCTTTCACAAAATCTTTGCCTGGTGAGATCTTTGTCAAACATAATAATTTTACCTTCTAATATGTCAAGGTCAGTCAAGTTTCTTCAGGCATTCTTTTTGGGGCCACGATCAGAGCCTCTTAGCTCTTAATTCATCCTCTGTCAAATCTGTCATCTGCCAGGATGGGTCATGGTCTGTGCTAGACCACATGGTGCTCCTTGGACACGTGGGAACAGTTTTCCCTTTAGTGACCCTCCTTCTGCAGGATGCCCACTGGCTGAATCCCGTTTGTCCTCAGGGGTCTAACAGTCTCCTTGCTCAGGAGTTTGTGTGACTCACCAAATTGTATGATTTTATAGAATGGTTCCCTCATGTTCTGAGTCCTTGTTGACCTTAGAGGGCCAGGGCCAAAATATTGTCTGTCTCTTTTAGCCCAGCTACCTTTTTTATGTTGGTCTCTCAAAACTTAGTTGTTGAACACCCAGCAAGAGGAGATAGGTAACATTTGGCGGTATAGTGAGAACAGTTAATTTTATTACTTGTCCTTGGTATATATCAGGCATTCTCATTTTGAGTAGGCATATAGCCTCCAACAACAGGAGAACATTGCTAGAGATATAACTAATAACGATATATGAGAGAAAAATCTCTAGTCACTGACCCCTGCTAAAAATCCTAAGGGCCAGCTGGTCACAATTGTTGTTCCAACCCATTAAAAACAATATCTAACATGCTCCTTCCCCAGTCTACCTTCCTATCCTATTGCTCAATAGCTTTGGTCATACATGCCTTTAACCTTTTGGTAAAGCTTCTTTTTCTTTCCCTTTGCCTAGAGGCTGTCAAACCCCAAGTGATCTTACAGACATAACCCACTGTAAAGCTGCCAGACTTCTACCGAGGCCCATTGCTGAACCTCCCTGCTGAAGATTTCTAGCCACCCCTCCACAACTATGACCCCATTCAGCTCGAAGAAGCCAGATTGGTCCTTGTCTATTTCCCCAACAGCAGCTGGATGATTGTCTCAGAGGGGCGAATGCAGGGACGGGGTCTCCATAGGTAGTGAAAAGGCAGGGTAAAGGCCTCATTAGAGTTTATTAAAAATTAATAGACAACTTTGACCTCCACAGCCAGACTCTGAGAGTCAAAGACAGGTATAATCCAGTAGTTAGAAACATAAAGGCCGCTGGATTCCAACAGTTAAAGAGACAAAGGCAGAGGAACTAGTTAAGGGAAGGCCCCAGGTAGTGTGATTAACATAAGAATCACAAACTTCCCCTTTATTTAATCCTAAATCTAAGTAATCTGTGTTTAAGGCCCCCACTCATGATTTTACCCTCTACCAAAGGAGAAGATGAAAGACAAGTCATGCAGCCAGTCAGATTCCAGGAGCCTGTGTGGGACAAGGATCTCATAAAAGGAGCTGCAGACAAGAAATTCATGAGTATTTCACTTTTGAATGCTCCCTACCCATGGAGTAGCTATCTATCATCTCCTTTTTCCCCCTTTTTTCACCACTTTTAAATAAATTGTCTTCTCTTAGTTTAAAAAAAAAATCTTTTCCTGGCTAGCTAGCTCCTTGTCATTTGGATCTCAGTTTAAATGGCATTTCACCAATGAGTAGTTATTGAGCAGCTTCCGGTGGGAGGGACTGTGTTAGTGACTGGAGACACTACAAAGCACCTATTCTTAGGGAAGGGTGAGGGAGACACAGACCACAAGGAAGTGGTTGGGATTTGCTAGCAAGCAGGGTCCAAGATGTGTCAAAGACAAAAGTAAGACCATGGAAAAGCAACAAAGACTCCTTATTCATAAACTTGCCACCAGAGAATACACTTCCCATTATCACATTTGCATCACATTCACTAGAAAAGTGATAAAAAGTGCATTTTATAGAGTTAAAAAAGAAGAAATGCTACGATCACCTCTGATTGGTAAGTGTTCTGCTGTGGTTGGGATTTTTGGAAGTGGGGAAACTTTCTAGTTGATCCTCAGGTATATTTGGCAGTCCTTGGTTAGAGACATCTGGGGAGATTTCAAAAGAGGAAGGATTGTTCAACACTGAGGGCAGAGGGGAGCAGATGGGCTTCCGGGCCAGGTGTGTCTCCGGCGGAGGTGAGAGGGCTGGCTATTCATTAGGAGTGACCTTAGGATCAACCCCTGTAGGAGGAAGGGAGCAAATAGGTGTAAGAAGAAAGAGAAGTTCAGCTGCCAAATAAAGACTTTGACCAGCCCTCTGGGGCATTCTAGTGCTAGAATGGCCCTTTGTGTCTGTCTTGAGATGGGAGAGACCACCAGGTCTCCACACTCCTAAATAATCAGTCATTGGATGTGGCTAGATCAAGCTCGGCCTTAAAAAAAAAAAATAGTTTTCATTCTTCTGGTTCCTTCCTTATTTGCAAATGTGGAATGACCTTGCATATTACTCTGAAATGAGATGAGATGTGATAGGAAGATTTTGAGCAAGGAAGTGTCATGACCGTACCGGCACATGATCTCTGGCTATAGTATAGACAATCATCTGTTAGGGATGCAAGGATGGAAATTGGAGGCTGTTGAAAAATGAGTTGAAGGGAAACAAGAGGACAGGAGTGTGGACCAGGGTGAGAGCAGAGAGGTAATGGGAACAGGACTGATTCTGGATGTTTCAAAAGAAGAGCCAGGAGGATTTGCTATAAATTAGAAGTGGCATGTGAGAGGAAGATAGAAATCAAGGAAGACATTAACGTTTTTGGTATGAACAACTAAGTGGCCTCGCTCATTTTTTTGACATGGAAACTACTGAGAAGAGATTTGAGACAGGAAGGGAATTAAGATTTTAGTTTGGGACATATTGAATTAGACATAGATATTAGATATTCAAATGGAGATCTCAACTAGGTAGGAGGATATATAAGTCAGATGTTCAGGGAAGAGGTTAGGTTTGGAGATGAAAACATAGGATTTTTTAGCATACAAGTGGCATTGGGGAAGTATAAATAATGATTCCTTCTCTTTTATTGACCAGTTTTCAAAATAATGAGTTAAGCTCCCTAGCATTATCTTAAAGTGATTAATGAATTTTTTTCTAAGTATCTCTTGTTATGAACTCGTGAATTTAAATATAGACAATACGGACCAGGGTTGTAGCTGAGTGATAGAGCACTCTTTCCAATGTCTCCATTCTATGCAACTGTAATCACTACTGATGTGCCAGTCTCTGGCTAGTGAGAGCTCCTGTAAGTTGGCACCTGAATTCTTTTGAGACTTTCCCAGCACTCCTTGATAATGTCATTATTTCCTAGTATAACAAAATATTTCCAGTTATTGTGTACATTTTCTACCCCAAACTTGGAATCATCTATTATTTTTTGAGGAGTCCTGATCTTTTTTAGTGTGAAAAAGTATTCGAACACTACAATCTTGGCATTCTTTGCTACCAGAATGGTCAACATTTTATGCCTTTTCAGTGTCAGAGCTCGGAAATAGATTTTTTTTTCTATAAAAATAAAACGCGCCATGAATTCACATGTAACACTTCTTCGAATTCGGGGTCAAAGGGTTTTACTGAACCTCTTTGATATTAAACCTGTATCTCTATTGATTCACTCTGAAAGTTACTGAAAGTTTTGGTCCTCAATTTCATCAACACGTTATTTGAAATAACACCAACCCCACCGCCGCCACCGCCATGATTTCTGAAGGGAATTTAAGATGTTTTCAGATTTCTTTTTGCCTGTACAGTGAAGCCCACTAGGGATGTACAGACAAATTGCTGTATTTTAAAGTAACAGAAAATAATTAGGCTCCATGGGATTATTCTACCAATTTGATAGAAAATTCATGCACTTTTTGGTTTTTAGGGTCTGTTTTTATAAATTTAATTTTAGCTACAAGAGATGGTCTTGAAATCAAATATATAAAACAAGATATATTCAGAGAAGTCTAGCATCTATCTTCAGCCTTCTGTTCTCTCTCTATATAGGTAACTTTAGAAAATGTTTTTGTTTATCCTTCCACTAAAATATAAATAAATATATGCTGAGAGACAAGTCTCGGTGGTTCTCACATTTCTGTACATCTTGCAAATAGAGACAGATAGTGCCTGCCTTTGGAGCAGAAGACAGACAAACTTACCTTCCATTATAAAAGATTCCAACTTCCTAAGCTTAGGCGTCCTTTCCTGTAGTGTAACCCACTGTGTGTGCAAGTGGGCCTGATCCTCTTTGTTACCCTTTAGGAACTGGAGCTTGGAGAACTGGCTCAAATGCTGATACTTGGACTACTGCTATTCTTGGGAGGAATTTTCTTCCTTTGTCTCTAACTCAAGCACCTTGTATCTTCTACCAGAACCCATAAAATTATGATAGGCTAACTTGTTAGAGAGCAAGTAAGACAAAAATCTCAGACCCTTCATACTTCTTGACCTTGTGTGTGTGTGTGTGTGTGTGTGTGTGTGTGTGTGTGTATGTGGGTGTGTGTGTGTGGGGTCTACCATATCCATTCCTTAGCCATATGTTAGTGTTCTATATATGCTTTACTCATTTAAAGTATAGATCGGGACTGGGAATGTCACTCTGTGGTACAATGCTTGCCAGCAAGGCCCTGGGTTCAACCCATAGTACTGTGATCAAATAAATAAAAATAAAGAACACATCAAAAAGAAGTTCAAGGGTGAGTCTGAAGCTCTCCACTATTTGCAAATTGGAAAGACAAAACAATATCATGATAAAGACTGAGGAGAAGCACTCAGTGAGATGGGAGAGAATACAAAAGAATAAGGCTGCACATTCTGCAGTCTTTTTAGCTAACTTCCATGAAAAATTTTATCTAAAGTAGCAGCTCACCCCAACCCAGTCGCTCTGTACTTATCACCTGTTTTAAATACTTGACAGCATTTATACCATCTGAAATTGTTTACTTACCTGTCACACTATTAGATGATTTCCTCCATCAAAGCAGAGACCTTGTCTAAAAGGTCTGTCTCCCCAGCAGCTGAAACAGCGCCCAACATACAGTAGGCACGCGACAAATATTAGTGAAATGAGAGAATGCATGAGTAATTGCTGAAGAAGATGTAGTTGGACAAATTCCTTGATGACTTCATTATTGGTTTTTTACACATATCTTGTAGAAATAGGCTAATTTACAGTGATGATCCAGAACAAAATAAAATTAGCAAAATTTGATAATACACATCTTGGGGAACTTAAGGTTTTGGCAAATTTCATTGGAGACCACAGACTTTTTTTTCAGCAGTGGAGATGCAACCTGGGACCTTCTCACTGAGCTACATCCTCCACCCTTTTTAACTTTTTAATTCTGAGACAAGGTCTTACTAATTCTCTAAATTGTCCAGGCTGGGCTCAGACTTGTGATCTTCCTGCCTCAATCTACTAGAGTGCTGAGATTACAGGCCTACCCCCATTATGCCCGACTTTAGGCCTTTTATTTTTGAGAGTCAACAGGAACCCTATAGATTGACAGAGGACAAATTTCGTGAGTGTGTGTGTGTGTGTTTGTGTGTTTTAAAATGAAAAAAAAGAATAAAAAAGGATAATTACAGATACTTAAATACTTGGGGAAATAACAGAACAAATTATGAATCAATCAACTTTCCGGTACTTAAACAAGCAAAAATTAGTGTGTGTCTAATATTATGATCCCGCGTTGAGCCAGTGTGTCAGACTGATTCTGTTTTTTGTTATGAGTGCCATGTCATGCTGATCCTAGGGAAGCAATAGATGTAATCTATTCAGACTTCATTAAGGTTTACATGTCCTCCAGCAAGTTTTTCTAATCAACAACCTAGACAGATAAGGTCTATATCTACTGTTTCCCGGAAGACTTTCCTGCTTGCCGAAAGCATAGCAGGAACCCAATCATATTTGTTCCTACTATT
>PVJO010035056.1:0-10279 GCA_004026905.1 Hystrix cristata | reverse complement strand
CTGATCTTCAATGGATACGCCTCCAGTCACAGTTGTAGTGTATGCTCTTGTATATTGCCGCCATTGAGGGCCCCGCCCTGTCTGACTGCCTATAATGTTCCTACCTAATTTAGCTATCTATAATAATAGGAAATAGTGTTTCAACTAGTTCTGAGTCATTTTATAAAAATCCCTCAAAAATTGCCAGAGTTGTTTGACATCACCAATAAAACAGCACATGGCCTAGAAATAAAATTGTGCAAGAATTTAGTATGTGGAAAAGGCAAAGGTGGATCTTCAAATAAACAAGGAAAAGATAGATTCACCACTATTGGGATGATTGAGTGCCCATCTGAAAAACAAAAATTAAAAAGAAAGGATCCCTATTAAATTCGGTATTTCAAAGAAATAAATTCTAAATAAATTAAAGCTTTAAGTAAAAAAACAAAGAAGGGCTGGGTGTGTATCTCAATGGTCAGAGCACGTGCCCTGGGCTCCATCCCAGGATGGAGGAGGAGGAGGAAGAGAAGAAGAAGAAAACATGAGGGAAAAAAATGGGAGAAATTTTTAAAGACTCTCTCATGGAAGACTTAGTAGGATGCAACATCCAAAAGACAAAATAATGTTAAAGAAATAAAAAGAAATACTTTCAAAAAATACAGTCGATGAACTAACAACTCATTAATATTTAAAGAATGCATGCCTAAACCAGGCATGGTGGTGCACACCTGTAATCTCCGTCCTCAGAGGCTGAGGCACGAGAATAACAAGTTCAAGGCCAGTTTGGGCTCCACAGAAGATTCAAGGTAGCCTGGATGACACATCCAGAGCCTATCTCAAAAGACAAATAGGTCAGTAACCAAAAGTGGCAGGAGGGTAAACAGTCCACACAAAGATCTTATGTACATAGGATTATATACACACAGAAAGAAAAATGACCCTTCAGACTCAGGCGTCACATTATCACTTAGCATCTAGCAAATATCACACATTTGATGACATACTATGTCGGGGAGAAGATAAGGAAACTGGCACTTTTGTCCATTGTCGGTAGAGTATAAATTATAGAAATTCTTTGGAGGAGCTATTGGAAAATACATCAAAAACACTGAATACATATTCTCTTTGGCTGAGTAATTTCATATTTAGAAATTCTGCCAAGCCACAGTCACACTCATTTGAAAAAAAAAAAAAAAGGCTTATTGGAGGTTAGGGATTTAGCTCCAGAGTAGAGCACTTGCCTAGCAAGCATAAGGCCCTGAGTTTGATCCCTAGGACTGTTATCGGACGAGCTCCGATATTGCTGGGTTCTTTCCCTCCTCAAGCAAAGAATTGAATGAGGGGGACAAAAAGTAGTTCTAAAGTTTTATTTAAAGTATAGAGAAAAGAAGAAAAGGAAAGTTGAGCATAACAGTAGATACAGCAAAATGGGTACCAGGCCTATAAGGCACGGCAGGGGTTACCACGAGACAGGCATGGTAGCAGCGGTGCTGGGGACACAGCCATCACCTTCCATGGGAGAGAAAGGGAGAGCTCCTTCCCGGTGGCGCGGTAGAGAAAAAGAGAGCTTGCTTCAGGTGTTGCTACTATTTATCGAATGGAATTCCCACGGAATCTCGCGAGAACTTCCTGCAGTCCACGTGAGGGATGGTGCTTGAAAATCAGCCTCAGGCTGACGTCACTTCCAGGCCACTCCCCCAGGTCACATTCCCTTGCCAGCCAGCCTTAGCCTCTGAAATAATCCTATTTCAGAACCACCCAGAAAAGCCTTATTATACAAGGATTTTCACTGTTAACAACAGGATGCCTGCTTAAGTAAATGGAATACTACGTAGCTATGAAAGAGAATGACATAGTTCTGCATGTAATATGTCCAGTGTACATAATGCAAAAGCAACATAGAAAACAGCATTTTCTACTATTTGTGTGTGGGGTTTTTTAAATTTTGTTTTGTTTTGTTTTGTCCTAGGGATTGAACCCAGGGTCTTGACGCTGAGCTGTCTCCCCAGATCTTCTTTTGCTTTTTATTTTGAGATAGGGTCTCTCTGAGTCCCTAAACTACCCAGGCTGGCTTCTAACTTGGGAGCCTCATGCCTCAGCCTTCTGACTAGCTGGAGCCACCACACCAGACTAAAAGTTGTTGTGGTTGTTATCGTGGTTTGTTTTTAATGAGCAAGGACAAGTGAGCAGAACAAGACTCTTCTCAGTGACCTCAAATACTCCAAGTTTTCACAAAGTCTTTAGGGGAACAAAACAAGAACTATCTGTATTTGGAGAATAAAAACTTTTTACAGGGCTGGGGATTTAGCTCAAGTGGTACAGCGCTTGCCTAGCAACTGCAAGGCCCTGAGTTCAATTCCTAGCACCAAAAAAAAAAAAAAAAAAAAAAGAACTTTTTAAAGCATTTTCAGACAGAAATGTGTTTGTTCATTTGTTTGTTTCAGACAAAGTCTCACTATGTAGTTCAGGCTGGCCTTGGACTCGCAGCAATCCTCCTATCTCAGCCTCCCAAGTGCTGGAATTACAGGTGTGTGCCACCACACCTGGCTAGAGGTGGGTTTCATGTCGATTTAAAACACAAGTCAGGCTCCCCTCTGCACTCACCCCAAGCCACCACCCCCTCGTCCTAATCCCAGGAATGCACAGCTAGCAACAAGCAGGATTTAGGACCTTGAACCGTGGGCAGTGTGGCTGGTTGCTGACCAGCTTTTCAAGCCAGCCATTAAGGATATTAGTTTTGCCCTACTGTTTACGGGAAATGTTCACAGCTCAGGCCAGCCTGACATCCCTAACCAAAGTAAAAAAAATGGGGCCCTGACCTCTGTGCTGTTCAGAGGGAACCAGGGGTGACGGGGCAGATCCAGGAAAGGTGGCTGCGGGAGGAACAGGCCCCAGATGGGTGCATTCCCTCCAAGTCCCCGACATAAGAGAGACTGGGACAGAGTTTACACTTGGGACAGCAAAAAAAGACCCCTGACATGCTTCAGACCCAAAGGTTGAAAACTATCTGAGAAAAGAATTTTGATTCTGCAGAACACTTTCAAGACATGAGCATGTATAACTATTTTTGTTTGTTTTGTTTTTTTGAGATGGGTTCTCACTATGTAGTCCAGTCTGGAGTCGAGCTCCTCCTGCTTCAGCCTCCTGAGTGGCGAGATTACAGTCCTGTGTCGCCATGCCAACACGAGTATGTATAATCATTGATAATGGGCTGCTGGTAAATCTGTTTGTGCCACTTCTTATTGGTAAATGTGAAGCACTGATACACCTAGAAAATTCCCCCAACCCTTTCCACGTTTATCTCTCATCCCTCCTCTGTGTGCATGTGCATCTGGTCCTGTTCCCAGCCCTGTAAGATACCCACTCCCAGTCCAGCTGTTGAATTCATTCCTGCAAGCCTCATGTACTATTCCTGAGCTCTAAGACAATCTACATGCACGCACACACAAGCACACACATGCACACACATATATACACTGCCCACCCTCCACATCCTCAACTCCACATCCTCGGGTTCAACCAAAAGCTGATTGAAACTATTCAAAGGAAAGCTGAGTGTGGTGGCGCACGCCTGTAATCCCAGCACTTGGAAGGTTGAGGCAGGATGGCTGCAAGGGCTACATACTGAGTTTGAGGCCAGCCTGAACTACATAGCGAGACCGTCTCAAAAAACAAAATGAAATTAAAAAGATCATTTCATCTATCTTTAAAAGAATGATCTTTTTAAAAAAAAAAAAAAAAAGCTGCTGCTAGCAGAGCAGGCAGCCTGCCTTCCTTCCTGTGTGGAGGGTGTTGGATGACAGCTATGTAAGGTCCTTTTCTACCTAGCAACTGATAAACAAAGAAAAAACTCTTCGTCATTGGCCAGATCTCAACTTGGCAACAGACATAAATTCACTAGCCTTAAATTTAGCTCTTGGAATCACATTTTAGAAGAGAGAGAAGGAAAAGAATGTAACTTTTTAGAGCTCATTATGCATCTGATGAATGTGAACTCCGCTAAAGGGTCACAGTAGATGAATGAAGAGGAAGAAAAAAACAAACTTCTTTTGTACCAGGGACTGAACCCAGGGCCTTCAACGGAACTACATCACCATCCCTTTTGTTTGTTTGTTTGTTTGTTTGTTCATTTGTTTTAAAACAGGGTCTTACTAAATTGCCCAGACTATACTCAAATTTGCAATCTTCCTGCCTCAGCCTCCCAGAGAGCTGGTAGGAGAGGAATGTGCCGCCATGTTCAAGTGTGGCTTTATTTAACACATTTATTCAGGTGTAGTGGTTCATGCCTGTAATCCCAGCACTCTGGAGGTTGAGGCAGGAGGATCATTGCAAATTTGAGGTCACCCGGGGCTACATAGTAAGTTCAAGGACAGCCTGAAGTACACGGGGAGACCCAGTCTAAAAAAAAAAAAAGAAACATTTAACTTCTGCTCCCAGAGACATCTGCAAGCATCCTAGTTTGTATAGCTCAATATGGGATGAGGCGTGGACTTTAACAACAGCCTTCAGGCTTCACATTTTGTTTGACAACGATGAGAGCTCATCCCTGAAAAGCGTGTGAGAAGGCCCTCAGCTGTCCTGTGTTAAACCAACAACAAAACGTACATTTCCTTTCTTTTTTGGAGGGGGGCGGGCTGGGGATCGAACTCAGGATTTTGTGCTTGCAAGCCAAGCACTCTAACCACCGAACTAAATCCCCAGCCCACATTCCCTTTCTTAGCTCAGTGCAAAGACCGTGGATTCAATTTCCAATATCAAAAAAGAAAAAAAAAATGTTTCCTTTCTAAATCCAGTGCGTAAAGTTTTCAGTGCAAGCTTTTGTTTTTTTGCTTGTTTTAGCAGTACTGAGTGGGGGTCGAACATCGTCAGCCCTTTCGGTGGATTTTTACTTGTTTCCCATGAGTCCCCTCACTGCCTTCCGTTGCATCAGCATGGTTCACACTAAAAACTTGGCTACAGAAGGATTTAGTCTTGTCCAAGGTCGAAGTGAGTTCTCAACACGCCCAGGAATCAAGTCCAGGTTTCCAGCCCCTCGGGCTGCTTTGCCTTCACATGTCAGAGAATATTCCTGCCCTTGCCCATCTCCTGCCCAGTTCTATTCTCAGCCTGTGTCCCGGCCCTGCTGAAAATAGACTCTCCCTGCTGCAGCCGAGCGGAGCCGAGCCCAGCAGGGCCCAGCAGAGGGAGAGGCGCGGGCTTCTCTCCCCCAGCTGCCCAGATCAGATTTAGCAAAACCGGTCTAGATGTCTAGTTACATCTGGACATCGGGTAAGCAAAGAAGGCTTCTTTAGTAGAAGTATAGCTCGTGCAACACTGGGACTTACTGATGATAAACATTTACTTCTTATTTTGTCTGAAATCCGATTTAATTGAGTGTTGTATGTGCTACCTGGCAATCCTGCCCTCCATCCACCCCCACTTCCACCCTGAGGCCCACTCCCAGGAGTACCGCGAAGGCAGAAAACACACCCAGGACTCAAAGCCTGGAAGATTGTTCTCACATCCATTATGCAAAATAGTTCTCCCATCTGTTCCTCAGAAAGTTAGGCTCCTTGGTATTTTACAAATGTTCTAAAATAATAATAATAATAATAATAACAATGCAAAAGCTAAGGGAGTGGCATTACCTGTAGTCCCAGGTACGTGGGAGGCTGAGGGAGAAGAAATCACATGAGCTAGGAGTTCGAGGCTAGATTGGGCAACATAGCAAGACCCCACCTCTTTAAATTAAATTACAGGTACAAAAATATTAATGAGTTGGTCTTACTGTCCAAGTGCAAAAGGAATATATGTGTATTTTCTAAAATGGCTGTGACCAAGAGGTGGTTTCTGTGTCACTCTGCCCCTGAATATGGCTGGGTTTATGGCCTGCACCCGACAGGATCAGCCACAGCAAGCCCACGGAACTCCCACGCCACGCTAGCAAGGGTGATGCAGGCCGACCGCGCACACGCGCAGCGCAGCGCCCAGCCCGCAGGGCGGTGGAGCGAACGGAGGCTGCGCACAGAGACCCCGGCCGCTGAGGGCCGCGCCGGCGCTGCAGGAGAGCCGCGCCCCTGCCGGGTGTCAGGCGAGAGCCGCGGGCAGCGGATGACTGGACGCCAGCCTCCACCCCCAGTTGTGGCACTTCCCCGCTGAGTCCGCGACAGGACGCAGGATGCCACCCCTGCTCTGACCTTGCAAATGCCCGACCTCAGAACTTTTCAGCCTAACGCTTGTTACCTCATGGCACTAAGTTTGTCATGGCTGATTATGCAGCAATATTAACTAGAATACCTGCTCGCTGCTGAAAAATCAAAAGCAAACTGTCACCTATAATTCCACGTGGAAAGTCGATTGTTTTAAAAGTTTTGAGGTACACGTTTCCTCTACAGCTATATGTACATTTTCCTACTTAATAATTATGCTATCACAGCAAAGTACCCTGAAATGGCCTGAGGGGTGTTTGTTTTTGTTTTGTTTGTTTGTTTTTCAGTACTGGGGATTGAACCCACAGCTTTGCACTAGGTAAGCACCCTGCAACTGAACTACATCTTTGCACTGCTTCCCCCACCCCTTCATGCTAAATTGCCCTGGCTGGCTTTGAACTCACAATCCTTTCGCCTCAGCCTCCTGGAATGCTGGGATTACAGGTGTGCACCACCACACCAGGCTTTTGATTTTTTGTTATTATAAAGACAGCTGCACTGAACATACTTATAAACAAACTTTTGCAAATCTGATGTTTTTCCCCTTCAGATAAATTCCTAGAAGTGCACTTGTTAGATCAAAGGGCCTGCATTTTTTGCCTTGTGTGTATCTTTGTTTTGTTCTGTGGCGCTGAAGTTCAAACCTAGGGCCTCTCATACACAGACAAGCACTCAGACTGAGCTGCCTCCTAGCCCTTTTCATTCTATTTTGACACGGGATCCACTAAATTTCCCAGGCTGGCCTAGAATTTTCAATCCTCCTGCCTCAGCCTCCCAAGTAGCTGGGATTAGAGGTATGCACCACCATGCTGGCTTTTTAAAAACTTTTTTGATGCATATACACTTTCCTCCAAACACAAGCATTCTTCTCACTAAATGGTTAAGTCAGTTTATGCAACCAATAACAATGTATGAGTGACCACATTTTCACATTCTCATCAGCAACAGATATTCTCGTTACTTAGAATTTTGCCAATTTTATGAGCAAATGTGGTGCTTTATTGTTAAATAGTCTAGGACAAACAGTACTGACACATTCATCAGCTATTTGTATTTCTTTTTGGTGTGAATTGTCACTTTTTCTCCTTCGACCATCTTTCTATTGAAATAGTTGTCATCACTTAGTGATTTAGAAAAGCTCTTTGAATATTAGTTCTTGGCCAGGGGTGGTAGCATACACCTGTAATCCCAGCACTTAGGAGGCTGAGGCAGGAGAATTGTCATGAATTGAGGCCAACCTGGACTACATAGTGTGTTCAAGGCCAGCCTGGACTATGTAATGAGACCCTGTCTCAAAAAAACAACAAAACAAAACCAAAACAGAAGCAGGCTGAAGATATAGCTCAGTGGTAGAGCACTTGCCTAGCATGTGGGAAACCCAAGGTTCAAGCCCCAGCACCACCAAAAAAAGAAAAGTAAAGCAAAGACAAGCACAGCTGAGCATGGCTCAGTGGTAGTGCAAGTGCCTAGAATGTGCAAGGCCCTAGGTTCAATCCCCAGCACTGGAAAGAAAGAAAGAAAAGAAAAGAGCAGAGACAATATTGAAACCACATGTAGCATCCCAGCTGAAACAAAAGACTAGTCAGGTATGTCTGCACACACTGCTAATCCCAGCACTCTGGGAGGCTGAGGCAAGCTGAGGCTCAGCCTAGACAATTCAGCGATTTAGCAAGACCCTGTCTCAAAGTAACATAAAATATAAATAAATTAAATATATATATGCATATATAAATGGCTGGGAATGGAGCCCAGTAGGAAGGCCCAGAGTCCAATGCTTAGTACTGCCCCCCCAAAAGAAAAGAAACAAACAGACTTTAAAAGAACTATGGTTGTATTATACTCTATTGTAACTATTTGTGGGTTTTTTGTTTGTTTTTATTGTAACTATTTGTATTGCTAATGTGTTTATATTATAAATACATTTATGATTGTTTTGTGTTTACATCTCAAATAAAATATATTTGTGTATTAAATTATTAAATGTGATGTAATTCTTAGAGCAATAACATTCACTCAGACACTTTATTATGCACTTTATATGTATTGCCTCGATACATTGCAAGGCAAGCACTTTAACCACTGAGCTAAATCCCTAGCCCACTATTTCTAGTTTATAATGCAGGAAGTGAGCTCTAGCAGGCTCCAGCCCTGGCCATCACCCGCGGCCTGCCGTGTGCCGCACCCCCCTTCACACCAGCCCGTGGTGCTGAAGTGACCTCCTGCCCGAACCTGCTGGACGCTGTGTGGGCTCCGTGGCCTGGGTGGGCTCCGGAGTGCATCGTCTACACTCACAGATGTTTGTCCCGAGCCACGCTTCACTGTGAGCTGTGACGCTGCAGACTGTTCAGGTGCCACAGCCACAAACCACTGAAATGTGACTCTGGGTCCCACCCACACTGGGCAGCGATGTCCCTCCCTGCTGAGGTGCTCAGTCTGCGGGAGCTTCCGGATGGACGTCGGTCGTAGACCCGCATCCCAGCACGGCTGCTGTAGGACGCTGCCTGTCGCCCCCAGCCAACACAGAGCAATCCCAGCTCGGACATTTATAGGTTTCACAAAAACCAGGTGTGGTGGCACATGCCTGTAATCCCAGCATTTAGGAGGCTGAGACAGGAGGATCATGAGTCCAAGGCCAGCCTGGGCTACGCACCTGTAATCCCATCTACAATACTCAGGAGGGTGAGGCAGGAGGCTCTCTTGGATCCAGAAATTCTAGACTAACGTGGGTTATATAGCAAGACCTCACCTAAATAAGTAAAGGCCACCATATCAGTCACCTACATAGTTTTTTCGTCCCCTTTCTTCCCAGGGGATGAAGAGATCAAACCCAGGGCTTTTCGAGTGCTGGAAAAGTACTCCACCAGTAAGCGGCTTGCCAACGCCTTTTCCCACTTTTAGAGAAGAAAGAGGTAGCATTGATTATCTTTGAAAAGACAGAAGTGGGCAAATGATCTTGTCTGTGCTAAGTCAAGAGGACCTTCTGCATGTTCTTCCCACGGTTTTGTGATATCTGATTGATCTAACTATGAATTCTGGTGAAAAGCAACACCACACATTACCTGGAGTCCTGAGTTGCCTGTACTGCGTGGTCAGATCGCAAAATGTTTCAGCCTTCTACATTTTCACTTAAAGAATCAAATTTTCTGCTCAGAGGCAGAAAGACTATGTTCATTCTTTCCAGTGTCTGCAGAGTATTAAGACATTTATTTTTTACTTTAATTTTTACTAGTACATGTTTGCAGAACATAATGATCACATTCACCATGAGGACTTGGTATATGTACCGAACACATCCTACTTCTTTTAAAACATTTACAATAATCATGTAACAACTAAGACAGAGGATAACTGTTGCAGAAAATAGCATCCTCTACCAGCTTGGAAAGTTTACCATGGAAGAAAATGTGCTCAGCCAGATGCCCCATGACCAGCCACTTGCCCAGAACTTCCCCCTGCTGTCCTGTGTTTAGATCTCATCCTTTTTACACACCTAACACAGCCCCACCCTCAAATTAGCTCTATTGGATTGTGCTTTGGTAGCATGACTTCTGTGCAGATGATGCAACATTAAAAGAAAGAACCCTAGGATATTTGCATTTGTTGCAAGAAAGCTCTAGGGAACATGGCCACACAACCTATGCAATAGGATGTCCTCTGAAAATGGTGCGTCTTGAGACCATGATGTTTAGTGAAAGAAATCAGACAGTAAGGTTTAAATATTGCTGGGTGTGGTGGTGCTCACCTGTAATCCCGGCCTGTAATCCCGGCATGCTGGAGGCTGAGGTAGGAGTACCGCCACAAATTCAAGGCCAGTTTGGGCTACATAGTGAGTTCAAGGTCAGCCCGAACTACACGGTGAGACCCTGTTTCAAATAAACAAAAAACAAAACAAAGCATAAATATTGCATAGTTTACCTTATATGAGAAACTCAAAGTATGAATAATTAAAGAGAAAAATAAAAGATAGATAATAGGAAACAGACAGGTAGATCTTGTGCAAGTGGACAGGTACCAATAGATGGAGGGAAGGGGGAGGGAGCGGAGAAGAGGTCATAAAATGAACTAAGATGTGTTGTTTACATGTACCAATGCCCCACGAGGAATGTAATCAT
>PVJO010035055.1:0-10283 GCA_004026905.1 Hystrix cristata | reverse complement strand
GTCCCTGGGATACTGGTGTTGGCCAAGGGCCTTGCTCCCTGGACAGGATGAACTTGGCCTACATTTGGTGGAATCTGCAAAAGTCCCAGAATCTTTCAGAATGTCATAGTGAGGGCATTAGCGCCCTCTGCCTACAACCCCCTTCCCCTCCCCCGCGGCATCTACACTGCTCCAGGGCCCCTCTCCCCCGCAGTCAGCCCGAATGGTGTCCTTTTCCAATCCAAACCGCATGTCCATAACCTGCTTTTCCTTAGGACACACCACACTGCCATATCTGGTTCTAGCCATGTCTGCCTTTATTGATTTGCATGGTGTATACATACCCAGGTACGTGGTGAGCACAGAAAAAAGACTACAGTTTTTATTACAGCATGTGCTCTTTTTTTTTTTTTTTTTTTTTTTTTTTTTTTTTTTTTTTTTTTTTTTGAGACAGGGTCTCTCTATGTAGTCCAGGCCGGCCTCGAACTTGCAGCAGTCTTCCTGCCTCAGCCTCCCGAGTGCTGGGATTACAGGCGTGTGCCACCACACCCGGCTGCCTGTGCTTTAAGAGATCCTCAGCAAGATGATGGTGATAGTGATGTGTGTTTGTGTTTGTCTGTGTATATGTATCCATGTGCTACACTCTCCCCCCACCACATTCACCTCAGATCATCTTGGTGTTCTCTTGAGTTCTTTACTTTTTTTCTTTTTTTTTCTTTTTATAACTTTATTTTTTTATTAGTACATATTTGTCATACATATTGCTCATATTCATCATAAGGAATTTGTATCTATATGTAATATATCTCAATTCTTTTTTATCCCCCCATTCCCCTCCCCTCTTTTCAAACCTTCTTTTCCACATTTATAAAACCTTTTTTTATTTTAGTGGTATGTTTTAGATATACATAATGACATTCATCATGGGGAGTTTGTCTCTGTACATGATATATCTTGCTTCTACTTTTTTCCCATTCCCCTCCCCTCCCTTCAACCCTTCTTCCCCTCATTTACAAAAGGTTTATTTGCACTTTTTCCCTTCCATTCTTCTTTTTTTTTTACTTTTCCCCTTTTTTTCCTTCCCCCTACACCATCCCTTGCTTCCCTTTCAACTTGAACATGTTCTTCCTACTTCCCAATATCTACCTTCCATTATGCTTCTTACTTACTCTTTGGGTTTCTCACACAAGAAAAACAGTATGATAAGACTTCTTTACTTTTTCATACTGAAAATTAAACCCAGAATTTGCACACTGAGGTATATCCCCAGCCACCCTTTTTGAGCTAAGGTCTCCATAGCTTGCCCAGCCTGGACTGGGACTTGTGATCTTCGCGTCCCAGCCTCCCACTGTAATCCAGGTGTGGGATTATAGTGTGCCACACCTGGACTGTGTGCATTTTTAGTTTGTGATCTTAAAGGGGTCCATGATGTGCACTGAAAGCATGTATTTAAGTAGTCATTTAGCCAAATGACATTATTCTATTTAGTACATTCAACTAAATTTCTGAGTTGTCAATGTTTGGGTTTAGCACAGGGACCTATGTGTACTTACTATGTGTGCAGTTAGTTTATGGGTGTGTACCCTACCCTATCAGTGTGCCATGTATATTATATGAGCATTGGGGCATCTCTGTATTTTGCATGAATGGGGACATGTTATCACTGCATTATTGTATCACGTCTGTACAAAAACCATGTTCTTTAGAGCCAGAGAACACATCTGGCAGAGGTCCCTACTTTGCCATTTATTTGCATCTGCCTCTAACTAAACCAGCCAAATTCCCTGGCTTTCAACTCCCACATTTGTAAGTAGGGGTTATAATACTTATCCTGTAACTGCATACCAACAAGAGGTCCACTTTGTAGGATGTTGCAAGGATGAAAATTACTGGTGTGAAGTGCCCCAGCACAGTGGCATACACTGGGCACTCAGTAATTCAGTGTTTCATTTGGTGTGTGTCGGGATTTTGAGACCAGCATGTCTGAGCTGGGTTTGTTGATCCCACCCCTCTCCAGCATACCCAGTCTCATGATTGAATGCCAGCGATGAACCTGAGCAAGTCAAGTCTCAGGAGATGAAGGACCTGTCTCTGTTGGAAGCAGGGCTAGGACCTCTAGTAATTTCAGAGCAGCTTGAATCTGAACTTAATGATGAGGTCTTTGCTGTGGCCCCAGAGCAGCCATTTCTTATCTCCAACCAGGCTATTGCTACCACCATCCTGATGGTCACCAGTGGGACCCCTAGGGAGGGCAGTATTATGGTATAGGTCTAGATGTCCCCCCAAAGCCTCATGTGGTCATAGGAGGGGCTTTTTCATAGGTAGCGAAATCTAGAGTGTGTGATGTTGGATTAAGGGTGTGTGATTACTCAATCAGTCCACTGATTGGTCTGGCACCACCCTAATCCCATCAGCCTACATAGAGTATAACAGGGGCAGAACAAAGCTGCTAAGGCCCCTTGCTTGCTTTGCTACCTTCTGCCTGCCATGAAGTGCTTCTCTTCTGTGATGCTTGTCTGCCATGCCACCCTGCCTTGGAGCCAGCTGATTATGGACTGAAACCTCTGCAAATTGTGAGCTAAAGAAACCTTTCCTCCTTTAACTTGAATGTTGGGTACTTTGTCTCAGCAACAAGAAAAGTAACTAAGACAGAATTTGGTACCACAGAAGTAGAGTTGTTGCTGTGACTGTACCTGACCATGTGGTTTAGGAGCCTTTGGAGACGGCTTGTGGAAAAGGGAAGAGTTAGAAAAAGTTTGGAGATGATGGCTGAAAAAGTAGAGCTGGAATGCCTTAGGCTATATACTCCTTGGGAGATTCTGGCCAGAGCTCAGAAGACCAGAAGGCTGATAGCAATGATGCCAGTAAAGACTAGGCTCAGGTTTCTGCTGGGAAGGACTGCATTGGTTGTTGGACTCCAGACGATGTTGTGGCTTAGCAGAAAGTTTGTCTGCCATTTTGTTCATGTCCAGAGACTTTGCCTAAAACTCAGATTAAGGGAGTGGACTAATCTTGCAGAGGGAATTTCAAGGCATTGGCATGGCTACTGTTGGGGGCTTTTAGCCAGATTAATGTCGAGAATCAAGAGCAAATAACCCAGCAGAATGATTAAAAACGTTGGGAGTTTGACCAGAAAGGAAGCGCCAGGAAAGTTGTGGCCTGCAAATATGGAACAGAGAAGAAATTGACCACTGAAAAGACTAGCTAGGAAAAGCCAGGTATTTCAGAAGAGAACAGAAAAGATGGCCTGAGGACATCACAAGAACCAGCAGGACTCCAGCCTTTGCTGCCTCAGAGTTACAAGGGTGAAAGACTGCTTTGAGAAGAAAGCCCAGAGCACCATGTTCCAGAAAGGTGGCAGCCTAGACAATTTGTTCCTCGGGATTTGGTTCAGAGTGCTGAGCAATCCAGGTACTTAACCCCTGGCCACTACTCTAACTGGCAGCAGATCTTGGCATCATTCACATGGCCCTGGTTTTAGGCGCATGCAGAATGCAAGAGTTGTGGGGTTAGGGCCCTGAGTTCGATCCTCGGCACCAAAAACAAACAAACAAAAAAAAGAGTTGTGGGGTCAGGAAGGCTTCCATCCAGATTTCAGAAGGCCTGGGAGGACAGGTAGCATGCCCCTGAGAGGGCAGTGTGTGAAGCTGTGAGTGTGAAGCCAAAGGTGCACTGGAGACCCCAGAAGTTTGGAGAAGCCAGGAACATGGATGTCTGAGGAAAACTGAGGAGGGAGCAAACCCAGACCAAGAGAGAAGCCATGGAAACTACCACCATCAAAAGTGCCATAAGGGACAGAGCCATCCAAACTCTTTGGAGTTCACATCTTGCTGATTGCCTCGGATGCTGCACGTGGAACTAGAAGACTTAATGTCTGCCCTGCTGGCTTTTGGACTTGCTTTGGTTCCATTCCTTTGTATCCCCCATTTGTACCTTTTGGAATGATATTACCTTGTGCCACTGTATATTGAAGTGTTTGACTTTCTTTTCATTTGTACAGGGGCTTGCAACTAAGTTTGCCTTCAATTTCAGAGGAGACTTGGGACTTGGACTTTTCAGCGATGCTAAAACTGTTAGGACTTTGGCAACTGAGAGATGGACTAAATCCCTCTTATGAAAAGGAATATACATGAATCTTGGGGGGGGCTGGGGAAAAATATTATAGTTTGTGTTGTACCCCCAAGGCCTCATGTAGTCATAGGAGGGGCTTTTTCAGAGGTGGCTGAATCTAGACTGTGCTGGGATTAAGGGTGTGTGATTACTAAATCAGTCCACTGATTGGCCTGGCACCACCCTAATCCCAGCAACCTAGAGTATAAAAGGGGAAGAACAAAGCTGCTAAGGGCCCTTGCTTGCTTTGCTACCTTTTGCCTGCCACGAAGTGCTTCTCCTCTGCAATCCCTGTCTCCCATGCCACCCTGCCTTGGAGCCAGCTGATAATGGACTAAAACCTCTACAAAATGTTGGCTAAATAAACCTTTCCTCCTTTAACTTGGGTGTTGGGTATTTTATCTTAGCAACAAGAAAAGTAACTAAGACAGGCAGGTTCAGGTCCCTACCTAGTCCCCTGCAGTTGATAAGTGGTGATGAAGTCCAGCTTGCTATGGCCCAGAGTCAGCTGGTTCTCATCCCCAGAGCCCACTCCATTCCTGAGAAGAGAATGTGTCCTGGAAGACCACTGGGCCAAGGCCCTCATTCCAGAATGGGCCAAACTTGATGAAGTTCAGCTGGCTGTGCCCCACGGTCTGTCTTCGCTTATCTAGACGCGGCTACTTGCCAGGCCCAGCTTTGCTCTAACCTTACTTCAGGCAGCTGAGCCCCCTACGGGTAGGACCAGTAGGACCTAAGATTACTCTCTTGGGTATGATAAAACCCTGTAGGGATCTAGCTCTCTGGCCACAGGGATGGAACCAGTGACTTTCTCCAAGGGCAAAACCCAAAGAACGTGACCAGCCAATCCTGTCCTAGCACCCCAGGGTAGAGACCCCAGGGTTCTATTCCAATGCAATCCAGAGACTCATGGCACTACCCCCACTCTCTCATTAGCTCACTATCAACCTAAACTCTGGTGACAAGAGCCCTGGAGCCCAAGCCAGCCACGTCCATCCTCTTCAGGTCAAAGAGGACAAGAATGCCCAGAGACCTAGGTGCCCAACATGGATCAGATTCTCATCCTCTGAAGGCCAGAGATGACCAAGGCAGAAATTCGGTAGAAAATGTGAGAACACAGAGGAGAGTGCTTCTTCCTCTTCCCCTGGGATGAAGCCTGTTGCTAACGACACAGAAGGCTGTGTGTATGTCTCTCCCCTTCAGCCTTTCCAGAATGCTTTAAAACGGGGAGTGGGTGTCACACCAGCTGAGACCCACAAACGGTACACTCGGAGTGGCCAGAGGCAGATGCCCTTTAATGAGGTCCTCCAAAACAGCAGAATCATCCAGGAGCCAGAGGACTGACGGCCAGAATGACAGGGAGGGCTTCTGCAGGAACAACAGATTCAGAAGATGGCACTGGTAGAAGGCTGGGCGCCCAGCCAGGTGGTTTCACCGATCCCTCTGCCACACCTTCCCAGCAGCAGCAAGTACAGACTAGGAGATGCGTCGGGGAAGCAGCCCAGGAGCAGCATGGCAGGTGACTCAGGTGAGGCTGCAGAGAGAAGGAGGAGCACTGTCAGGAGCTGCTCTACAGGGCACACCTCGGCCCACCCCTGGACCTTTGTTCTAGCTAAGCCCTGCAGAGCCACACTCAGAGCCCCGCCTGGCCCCATCCGGATTCTGGGTTGGACTACATCCCATGTTACAGTCTAGTTGGAAACTCTCACTGTTTAAAGACTAAGATTAATTCTTTTCCTGCTCCAGGTGGACCAACTTGCTTAATAATTTGTTTACTGAGCATAAGCCAGAGCCTCATAACATTAGAAAAGGGAGCCCACTCCAAGGAAAGGCTGAACCTAGACCATAAGTCCATAATGGCAGGGCTTGGGCCAGAACTCTGGTCTCCATTTCCAAATGCTCCCTTTTAGTGCCAACTAAACAAAAAAGACCATGAATACTAGGCTGAAAACAAATCTGTTCTGAGTATTAAGTGAAAATGTTTTTAAATATTTTTATTTATATTTTTATTGTGAGGTATAGTCTAAGTTGGTAAGTTACCTGTGCTGGGCCTTGACCTTGTGATCCTTCTGCCTCTGAGAGTACAGGGATTACAGGCCTGTGTCACTGGGCCTGCTTTGAAACATTCTTAGTGAACGTGGTAATCATATGCATGATTATAAAACTAGACTGTATATTCTAATCACCTGCCTGCCATCTTAATACTGAGGGCTCAAGGACACCTCAAACAAAACATGTCCACAAATCAAAGACACCAGGGAGCTGGGGATTTAGCTCAGTGGTAGAGCACTTGCCTAGCAAGCACGAGGCCCAGTTCGATCCCCAACACCCCACCCCCACCCCCAAAAAGACATGCAAACATGTTAGTTCTTGCTTCTGTTCCAATATGCATTTCTGTAATATTATCCAACTACACAGGTGGGGAGCATAGTACCAGAAAAACACTGACCAATGCTGGGGGATGTCGTGATTCTGCCGAACTTCAATGGCATTTTCTAAATTTTGCCGTTACAGGGGCTGGGGATTTAGCTCAGGGGTCAGAGTTTCTGCCGTGCAAGCACAAGGCCCTGAATTTGATCCCCAGCACCAAAACAAAAAATAAATAAATAAATAAATTTTGCCATTGCATGCAACATTTGCTTTAGTTTTTGATAGATATCAACTATCATTTCACTGAAATTTTCTATTAAAAGGTTGCTAAAAGGGTTTTTGTTGTTTAATTAAATGATAAATTTCTTAAGTACTGTCTTCCTTACAAGACTCAATGTTCCAAAAGGACAGGAAATAATATTACTCATCACCACATCACTATTGCCTGGTGCATAAAAAGTTATTGAACAAGAGTTTGCATGGTAGGGATGTAGCTTAGTGGTAGAGCATCTGCTTACCATGGGGCAGGCCCTGGGTTCCTTGGTGAGGGCCTCAGTGGAACCCAGAAACTTACAACTGCTCACCAGTAGTGATGACAGAGTTAGTGTGGTTCCCAAAATACATCAGAATCCCCAAGCTAGCTTATCTTTTAGTGTATGTGCTGCCAAAGCAAGCACAGGCTAGCTTATTTTTTAAAAATAATAAGTCATAAAACACAAAGCTGGGCCCGGTGGCACACACTTGTAATCTTAGTACTCTGGGTGGGCTGAGGCAGGAGAATTCCAAGCCCAACCTGGGCAACTTACCAACTTAGTGAGACTCTCTCTCAAAATAAAAAAAGGCAGGGGATATAGCTCGCCAATACCAACAAAACAAAACGAGTCCCACTCCAGACCTACGGAATCAGAATCTGACAGTGCACACTAGGAAGCTACTACATAAACTAAATTCCAAACCACAGGCTAACAGTCAAAACTTCCTGGGGCTGGGGATTTAGCTCAGTGGTTACAGTGCTTGCCTTGCAACCACAAGGCCCTGAGTTTGATCCCCAAAAAAACCAAAACAACAACAAAAAACTTCCTGATGTGGGCCAAGTCCTCAGAATGTTGGGAACACTACCTTCCCCTTCACACATCCCACTTTGTCCCATCTCTATCTACCTGAGGTGCTTCTCTCCATTTGACTGCATATCCAAATATCTACTCACTTCCTAAAGCCAAATTAAATGATCCTTTATGAAACTTCCATGATCTCAGAAATTTTCTCACTGGGAGTTCCCAAGCCCCTCATCTCAGGACAATTAAGGCACTTTTTATTCTCCTTGAAGACAGCTAAAAGTTATGTGTGGCCTCTACATTTTCTCTGCTACTCTCTGAGCTGCTCAGAAGCAGAATGTAGGACTTAACTGCCTGACCATTCCCCATGGAGCCTTGCCCACCAGGATCAATGAATATCAGGGAAACAAATGAAGAAAAAGGAAGGGAAATTCCACCCATGGGAAGCATAGGGTCTGTTACCTGGCACTTGCTCCAATTTGGGCTGTCTATCCTCTAGATAGTGAACCTTTTAGAGCTTTCAACAATACAAGTGCCATCAATGATACAGGTGCCGTACATTCACCACCACTGCTCTAAAGTCTCTGCTTAGGCCAAGACAGGCTTGAAAAAGGTACTCAATGGAGGATGAGAGACAGGGAGGTAGAACTACCAAGCACCTGCTGCTGTTCCAGAAAAGAGATTCTAATGCCTCACACATTGGGATCTCCAGGGTTAGGGCCACGTGTTTTTTTAACCAACAAACATCCGGACTGTGATTCCAATATAACAGCCACCCCAATCAATACAACAGCTCCCTTAGCATCCATCAGGGATCTCCTTGGCCTTTTGTTTGGGTTGTTTTTCGGTGGGCTTGTTTGTTTTATGGGTTTTTTTTTGGGTTTTGAGACAGGCTCTCAATATGTAGTTTAGGCTAGTCTTAAACTCACTATGTAGCCCAGGCTGGCCTTGAACTTCCTGCCCTGTCTCAGCTTCCCAAGTACTGGAATGACAAGTGTGTACTACCATGCCCAGCACCACCCCCCTTTAAATTTCTTTTATTAGTACATGGTTGCAATTCATGCAATTTACAATCATCCTCCTGAGGAGCAGTTATATGTACATATTACATCAATTTTTTTTCTAAACCCCTTACCCTTCCTTCCCTCTCCTCCTCTGACTCCCCTATTATCTTTTACATACTTATTGACATTATTTGTCTTAACGCAAGTTATGGCATGTTTACACTGATTGATGTTATTAGGATCCTGTACATGCCACATCTTTATTCCTCCCACTTCCTCTTCCCCTCCTCCTCACACCTGGGCCTTGTTTCCTTGGACAACTTCCCTACTGGACGTGATCTGTCCCCTTGTCCATTTCTATCCATCCTTTATCAGTTTCTTTGCTTGTACTTTGCCTCACTCAAATGAGATACCATACGATATTTAAGCTTGAATGTCTGATCTATTTTACTCAGTATATTTTCCAGGTGCATCCATTTTCCTACAAATGCCTCAAATTTGTCATTCTTTATACCAGAGTAGTATTCCATTATATATAGATACCACATTTTGGTTACCCAATCATCTGGTGATGTGCATAACAAGCCGCTTCCAGGATTTAGTTGTTACAAATTGTGCTGCTATAAACATTGGTTTTGTTTTTGAGACAGAGTCACATTACCGTCAGGCTGGCCTTGCACTCACTATGTAGGTGTTATGGTTTGTGTCTAGATGTCCCCCCAAAGCCTCATGTGGTAAGAGGTAGCTGGGTGTAGAGTGTGTGATTACTAAATTAGCCCACTGATTGGTTTGGCATGGTTCTGCTGGGATCAAGGATGTGACGCTAGGATTAAGGGTGGGAGTACTGCCCACCCTAAAATCAGGTAGCCTGGATAAAATATAAAATACAGGAAGAAGCTGGTTAGTCCCCTTGCTTGCCTTCCTTGCTTACCTGGCTGCCTTCTGCTGTCTGCCATGCCACCCTGCCTCAGACCCAGTTGACTGTGGACTGAAACCTCTACAAACTGTGAGCCAAATAAACCTTTCTTCCCCTAACTTTGGGTGTCGGTATTTTGTCTCAGCAACAAGAGAAAAGTAACTAAGACAGAAGGGCACAACTCACAGCGATGTTCCTGGTTCAAACTCCTGGGTGCTTGGATTAGAAGTAGGTGCCACAACACCAAGGGTCTCCTCAGCATTTTACAGTAGCCTTCCTACCTTCCCTAGGCAACAATAACTCTGTTCTGTCTGAGGTCCTGGGCTACTGTCTGGAGATACCAACACATAGCAAATTCAAACTGCAAAACAACATAACCAAGGATCAAATAAGGACAAGCCAAATATGATGGTGTATGCTTATAATCCTAGGACTCTGGAAGGCTGAAGGAAGAAGATCACAGTTTTGAGGCCTGCCTAGGCAATTTAGCCACTTAGTGAGATTCTGTGTCAATATTGAAAAAAAACCACTGCAGACATAACTCATTACACAGGCCCAGGGTTCTTTTCCAAGTACTGCAGGCAAAATATAAACAAGAAGGTCCAGCAGAAAGTTCTGCTTAGAGAGCCGAGTCATCAAAGATAAGGATAAGCAGATGCTCAAGAAGTGCTTCCTGGCTGCGTCCCGTGATTGCTCAGCAGCGTGTGGACGCACTTGTACATCTGAGGACCACCTACCAGTACAGACACAATTACGCTCCCCTTCTAGGAGCCATCTTCCTCCCTACCCTCAAAGGCAAAGTAAGCCTGTCCCGACCCCACGTACCTGTCAACGAGGGAATCCCGCATG
>PVJO010035054.1:0-10283 GCA_004026905.1 Hystrix cristata | reverse complement strand
GTGAAATAAATCAGACACACATGTTTAAATACTGCATAGTTTCTCTGGTGTGAGAAACTGAAGTGTAAATAAAGACTAAAATGTATTATATTGGGAAAGGGAAGAAAATGTCCAAATGGGAAAGGGAACAAGGGAGGGGGAAAGGAACAGAGGGACAAGAGAAATAAGAAATGGAAGGAAAAAATGGAAACAAAGCTTTGGTAAATAGGGAGGGAGGAGGGGTTGAGGGAAGGGGAACGGGAAAAAAAGAAGCACCAAGGTATATCATGTACAGGTACAAATCCCAAATGATGAATGTTATCAATATGTACATCGAAAATGTACCATTAAAATAAAATTTAAAAAAAAAGAAACTACATGTACATTTAATGTATAAGAAAAATGAAATGTAGAGAAGTAAATTAACTTGTACAAGAAATGGTAGAACCAAGATTGGGACTGGAGCTATCTGCCTCCAGATCTGAAGTTCCTAACCAGGTTTGTCATTTAAATAGTTACGTTGTGAATTTATGTGCAATGCAGACTGTAGGCTTTTTATGCCACATTGACTATTTATTTCTACCTCCACTCACCCTGTAATTTCCAGTTCTATTTGGCAGCTCTACCTTCCAAATATGTTATAGCCGCAGTTATTTTATCTCTTCCAAGTGTATTACTGTGCCATTGAACAGGTTAAATTTCCATAGTTTTATTCTTATTCTTCTCTACCCGTGCTCTCTAGATATATTTATATAACTTTACTGACCTTCCTAGTGTGAGAAAACTTTCTAATTGGGTATCAGTGGAGAATTTAATGAGCCTGCTCTTTATTTTTTTCTTCCAGGCGTTTAATGAAGACTTAAAATTTCCTTTCACTTTGTGCCGTCATGTGTTACAAATTAATGTAATCCTCAGAATGCTAGGAGATTCTATTTTTATTAAGGAATGTAAATATAAAATGCTAATTATATGTCTGTGAAAGGTCACTGACTTACTGTGTATTACTTCATACAGATTATTTCATTAATAAATGATATCCATCATCCTCATATAATCTGAAATTCCTAGAAGCATGTCTGTGGGAAAAATGGAAAAGATTTCCCAGTTCAGCCCGTTCATTTGTCAACTAGTTATAATTTAAGTCATTATTTTTTATTTATTATACAAGAGGAAGTTTTCAGGATAGAGAATAACACATGTTAATAACAAAAAAGGGAGGAAAAAGCAAATTAGATAGAGTTACTCAAATATTCATAGAAGAAAAATGTCAAATAAATTATTTCTCAATATGTTCTTTTTTTACTTCGTGATTGGGATGATGTACTTGTTTATTTGGAAAATTGTACTATTCGTGGTTGGTAAATATAAACTCATTTTAAAGAACTTTATTGAGATACAGCTCATATGTCATACAACTCACTTCTTTAAAGTGTACAATTTAACAAAATTTTAGTATATTAAGAGTTGTGCAACCATCACCACAACCAATTTTAAAGCATTTTTGTCACCTCCCAATCTGCACATGCTCTTCACCCCCAGGTAACCACCAACTACTTTCTGGCTCTGTAGATTTACCTATTCTGGATGTTTTATATAAATGGAATCATGTATGTGGGCTTCGTGACTGGTTTCTTTCACATAGCATAATATTTTCCTTTTTATTTTTATTGAGTATAATTTACAAATAAAAACATGTTTAGAGTTACATGTATGTTGCGAAATGATTACTGCAATCAAGCTAATTGACATATCCATCCCTCACATACTTACAAAGAGTCTTGATTTCCTCTGCTTAGGAACATTTTATAACAGCACAAGTAAAAAAATATTCTTAAACAAAAATGAAAATGTGCTCAACATCTCACTCCTGAGACAGACTAAAACAGTTCAGTGAACACCATTCTAGATGATTTCTTGATATCTCTATACATTAATGCATTTTTGAAAATAAAATGTCAATGCCATTTATGCTGTCTTGTAACCTGCTGTTTCACTTAATGGAGTGTAGTAGACACCTTTTTCACCTCAATAAATTTGTGTCACTATCAAGAGCTCTTAATGATATAATTAATAAAAAGTTTTCCACTCTCCCATTTCCCTCCCTTACGCCTACTCCTCTCCCCCTTCTTTCCTTCCTCTCGTCTAATAATAGCCTCTCTTCTTTCATGTCATCTTTTTAAATTCCACATATTATAGAAAACATACCATAATGTTTTCATGTTTCATCCAAGTACTTCACTGCTGCTTAATGGTTGAAAAATATTCTGTTGTATGGATGCGCTACCTTTTGGTTATCCATTCACTAGTTAATAGAAATTTAGATATTCTTTGGCAGTTATGAATACTGCCACTATGAACATTCATGCGCAGGTTTTCACATAGACATATGTTTTAATTTCTCCTTCTTGTATACCAAGACTGGAATAGCTGGGTCAAATGGCAACTCTATGTTTAACATCTTGAAGAATTGCCATATTGTTTACCAAAGTGGTTTCACCATTTTACATTCCCGCTAGCGATGTGTAAAGTTGCAATTTTTCCACATCCTCATCGACATTTGATATTATTTGATTTTTTATTATACTCATACTAATGGGTATGAAGTCGTGGCTTTGGGTTCTAGAGGGATCTGTAGCTCAAAGTTAAGGTAAGTGCCCAACATGTGCACGGCCTTGGGTTCCATTTGCAGCAACCTCTCCACCCCAAAATGTGGCTTAGATTTCCATTTCTCTAATGGTTAATGATGTTAAGCTACTTTTCATATGCTTATTGGCCATTTATACTGTCTTCCTTGGAGAAATATCTATTCATATTCTTTGGTCTTTTTTTGTGTGTGTGCTGGGGATTGAACTCAGGGCCTTGTGCTTGCTGGGCAAGTACTCCAGCACTAAACTATATCCCCAGCCCCTCTTTGGTCATTTTTAAATTGAGTTATTTGTCTTTTTATTATTGAGTTATTTACATATTCTACATATAAGTCATTTGCAGGTGTACGATTTGCAAGTAAGTTCTCTCTTTTTGTGGGTTGTCCTTTCACTTTCTTGATAGTATCCTTTGAAATTAAAAAGTTTTTCATTTTGATGAAGTCTAATTTATCTAGTTTTTCTTTTGTTGCTTGTGCTTTTGGTGTCATATCTAAGAACCCATTGCCAAATCCAACATCACAAAGATTTATGTCTGTGCTTTCTTCTAAGAGTATTATAGTTTTAATTCTTACATGTAGGGCTTTAGTTCATTTTGAGATAATTTTTGTGTATGATGTGAGGTAGGGTCCAAACTTCACTCTTTTGTATGTCAGATCTTTGTAAAAAGTCAATCCCCACACATTTACACTTAAAGCAATCTGCTTATGGTTACTTTTCTTTTCCACCCATAATATTTCCATTTACCTTATTTCTAGTAACATGGCCCCCTTTTCTCTCTTTTTCCTTTGCTCCTAGCTTCTTGAGAAAAAGAGATGCAATTATTATATATAACTAATCCCTGGCCAATTGGAACATTTCATTCCTTCAACCATAACTACTGGTTTAGAGATAGGCATGTGACTCAAGTGAAGCCAGTATTCCCAGTCAAAGCTAATCCGTGGAGTTGGTGGAAGATATGGAGAAAGATGCTTTTCTTTTGGATTTACACCTTGGAGAATGACACTCTGGAGATTCGACTACAATCTTTTCACCACAAGGACTCTGGGACTAAAACCAATATAGAAGACAGTAGAGACAAGGGGTATGGAGACAGTGAGCCCTAACCATGTCAATTGAACCTTGGATCAATCTTGATGCCAGTCTTCTGAAATTAGGTGAGCGCCTTAATATCCTTCTTATACTTCACCCACTTCAAGCTGGGTTTCTATCTCTCACAGAGAAGAGAATTCTTACTAATACATAAATCAAGTGGGCTTTTTAATAAAGAGCATAAAAGAGTTTCTTTCCACGTTCTTGTCCTAAAAAGATGTCAGTTCATATGTCCTTTAATAGAGAGAATGAATGCAAGGACCACATACACTCAGAACAACTATGACTCAAGGTCCTTACACAAAAGCAGAATAACGGTCCTTTAAATTCAAGGGTAGAATTTTAATTTTCACTGCCAGGTTGTATTTGTATACTGGCAGAGTGTCTGGTGCATGATAGGCAATTGAAAAAGTTAATGAGTGGTTGGATTAATGCAAGAGTAGTTTTTTCTGCTTGTTAACCTACATTGACACAAAGGTCTTTAATCCTAGTCAGTTCTTACCAGGACAATAACCCTGTGTATGGTTTTGCAGTATTTAGGCTCAAGGTCTCCTTTTTTTGTGGTACTAGGGATTGAACCCAGGGCCTTCACACTGAGCTATATTACCAGCACAATTTTTCCTTTTGAGACAGAGTCTCACTAAATTGCTAGGTTGCCCAGGCTGGGCTTGAATTTGTAATCTTCCTACCTCAGCCTCCCAGAGTGCTGGGATTATAGGCATGCACCACCACACCTGGCAAGGTCTCTCTTTGAGAAAACTTTGCACTCAGTAGTTGTATCATTTTGTTACCGACACCCTGTTGCTACATTCTGTTACTACACTTTTGTGTCTGTGAGGTGGCTGAGCTTGGATGTTCTAGTCTGGACTCTAATGAGCTACTCTGCTTCAAGTTGTAGGCCTAGCCAGGCTTGCTTTGCTGTGGACTAGCCTCTGTTCTGTTCAGTACGCCTCATCCTTCAATCCAGGCTGAAGAAATAGCAACTTGAAAAATCAGAGATAATCTATGCCAACCCTCAAGCATATTTAAGGACTTTGCTTTTTTTCACATATGCCAACACTTTATTAGCCAAATACATTGCTGAGCTTAACACAAATAAAACAGGGAAGTGTGTTCTTCAGCAGTGATGGGAAAAATGTGTCCGTTATGAACAGGAGTCCTCCATATAATCTCCAGAAATCGATAGTTCTTTTTCTCTTGAAAAATCCAAACATTTGATTTCATTAAGCTAAATTTATTTATTCATTCATTCATTTATTAGAAAATAACTTATTGAACATTTCAAAACCCTGTTGTGCGTAGCAGAATGTAGGAGAAAATGGCAGGGCTGGAGGTAGTTTTCAGGATAAATCTGGAACTATATTCAGAGGCTGATCATTGTCTTCCACTTGCTTTTGCCCAAGGACAGCTCCAGCTCATCTCATACTGTCCTCTTCTGGACAGTGATTCAATATCCTGAAGGAAGAATACAAGGAAAGCAGGGGGAACATGGGTGGGATGATAACGCTCTTTGCTTTTCCATCACTATATATTTGAATTATCCCAGAGTTGATAAAACATTACCCAAATTCCCAAACTAAGTCCTCATTACGTTCAGTTGTGCTGCCAGCATAATCCAGTGTGTCTTCTTTGTGTTCCACAAAAAAGAACGGCTTCCACAAATCTGCCCTCTTTCAAGGAAAAACAGAAAGAGCATATGCATAGTCTGGGATGCTTTCCAGGTGTTGACAGTGCCGGGCAGTAGCAACTCCTGCTGCCACCAGGAAAGGTCAACCTATAAAGAACTAGGAACCCATGTTTACATCTGCTGGAGTGCAGAGATTTTGCTCTTCAACCTTGGAAATTGTATTAGTAAGGGTTTTCCAGGGAAATAGAATTGGTAGGATACACATGCACACATTTATATGGAGATAGGAGGAGAGAGGAAGGAAGAGAAAGGGAGGAGAGGTAATGGTGGAGGGAGAAGGGGGAGAGGGAGAGAGAGAGAGAGAGAATGAATTTATTATAAAGCAGATTAGCTTGTATTGGGCTCATGTGATTATGAAAGCTGACAAGTTCCAAGATCCGCAGGGTTATTTGTGTAGCTGGAGACCCAAAAGACCTCATAATGTAGCTCCAGTCCAAAGGCCATCAGGCTTGAGACCCAGAAAGAGCCAATATTTCAGTTCAAGTCCAAATGCAAGAAAAAACTGGAGCCCACATTTGGAGAAGGTCATGCAGAAGAAATCCTCCCTTACTCAAGGGATGGTGAGTGTTGGCTCTATACAGGTCTTCAACTAATTGGATGAAGCCCATTCACATTAGGGAGGGTAATCTACTTTACTTAGTCTACCAGTTTAAATATTGATTGCATCCAAAAACATACTCACAGAAACACTCCAAATAATGTTTGATCAAATATCTGGGTAGCCTGTGGCCCGGTCAAATTGACGTATAAAATTAACTATATAGGACTCTTCCCATAGATCTTCCCGTTGCTACTAAGACAGAACTCAAGTCTCCAAAGTACATGACATTGGTGTCCCAAATGTACCTTATACCAGCTTGTGGGAGACAATTGTTAAAATTTCAGGAATTGAAAATCAGTTGTTAAGCATAGCCTGTATAAAAATTAAATTACTTAAATTTATAATTAAATGAATGTTTTTGGGAGAGTGTTGGGGATCGAACTCAGGGCCTTGCACTTGCTAAGCAAACACTCCACCACTTGAGCTAAATCTCCAACCCCTAAATGAATTATTTTTAAAACAAAGATAATACTAAAACTTCCTATCTCTTGTACTGCATTATGTGATTGTGCTCTTGAGATCAATGCCATCTGTTGCAACCACATGATGGAAGTATCATACAATAATATGCTACTGCACACCCCAATTCGCATTCGACGATGCTCCACTGGTAGCTTCAAACCTACCATGGTGGGTCTATTTAGACCATGGGAATCAACACACATGGCAAATTAGGCTTAAAGTATTTTTTCTAGAGAACTAATTTTTCAGTGTTCACAAGCACTTACTAATGATGCCCATTGTCTACATTATTCAGTATGGGTGCATTTACATATTATGAATGTTAAAGTCCTTTTTAGGTATTTAAAAATTAACTGATAAAAATTGCAAATATTTATGGGGTGCTGTGTGATGTTTTGATACTATTTAGCTCTTAGTCTTCACAGACACCCTATGGGACAGGTTAGGCCCATATGCTTTTCTGAAGCATGAAGTGAAGTGACTTGCCGTAGCTCATACAACCACGTCGGTAGGTGTCTGGTTCTAAGTTCCGTGTTCTTACTCCCTGTGCATGGAGCCCTTCCTTTTCTAAAACCACACCACACTCTGGGGAACACTCTACCTCCACTCATACTTGGAATTTAGGCTGTATTCAGTAATTGAGAATCAATTGCTTTCATTGTCTCCAGCCTCCTTAAATGTCATCCCTAGTTCCAGATCTGCTCTAGTAGCTAGTCTGAATCTGTAGAACCCAAGGCCCAGAATTAGGGATGGCCCTCTGGGTTCTTACATGCAGTGCCCTCTCCCACCTCCCTCTTCTCCTTCTCATATTTTCCCACAGCACCAGTCTAGCTTGCTAATACTGCTTTCACTAACTAGCACTGTGAGCCTACATAAATCTTGTGAAAGTGTCCAAGTCTTATCTTCTTCATCCATAAATAGGAGCTCATAATCCAGTGGCAATATAGGCAAAAAGTTTGCCAGGCATGGTGGCACAGACCTGTAATCCCAGCACTCTGGGAGGCTGAGACAGAAGGATCACAAGTTTGAGGCCAGCCTGTGTAAGTTAGCAATTTAGCAAGACCCTATCTCAAAATAAAACATGAAATAAAATAAATACAAAGGGGCTGGGGATGTAGCTCGGTGCAAAGGCCCTGGGTCCAATCCACAGTACTAACAACAACAACAAGAAGTTTTCTCTGTATCAAACACGTGTGAGTTGAATTTGATGCGCTTCCGCTCACCTTCACGCGTTCTTCTCTTTCTAGCACGTGCTGCAGGAATCTGTCCTACTGACTTTATCCTGCCTAGGATGTTCTCTCCAGTCATCAGGAAAGTGATGGAAGCCCACTTCTAGGCAGGGTATCTTGGAGAGTAATCATTCCTGCTAAGATGTAGGATTGCTGGCTGGGTCTGGGTGATCAATAGCACGCCTTGCCCCCAGCAGGAATTCAATCCATTTTGGCTGCTTCAATGGGGCTCCTGGGGCTTAGAAGCATCGAAAAGGCAATTACTGATTTTCATTTATTTTAGCTCTGTGCGTTCCTTGCTGGTCCACTCCATTATCGTTACTTCTCCAGGTCCCTTCTGCCGCAAGTTAGCCTCTTCCTTCCTCTTAGTGACGAAAACTACTTCAGGGTCTTTCCAGGCCGCAATGCCCTTTTTCTCCTCTGGGTTTTTACCTCTGACTGAGTGGCTTCTACCCTGTTTGCCACATACATAACTACCTCCTTGTTCACTGCTCAGTTCAAACTTGTTAGCCCTAGAAAAATAGAGAAACCATGTAAAAATTGGAATTAACAGATGGAATGAGCTCCACCAGACAGAATGGGACTCAAGCCCCTCATTGCTCTACAGCAGGGGTCTGCAAAAGTTTTTCTATAAAGGCAAATAGTAAATATTTTCTGCCCTGCGGCCCATACATTCTCAGTGGCAACTACTCCTCTCTGCGGTTGTACCTCAAAGGCAGCTGCAGACAAAATGTAAACAAATGGGCATGTCTGGCTTTCAACAAACTATTCTGGACATGGAAATTTAAATTATGTATGTTTTTCCCATGCCACACATATTTTTCTTTTGACTTTCCTTTCAGCCATTTGAAAACAAGCCATTCTTAGCTCCTGGGTTGCACAAAAGTGGACTGTGGGCTGGCAAACATCTTGTGAAAGTAGCTTCTGTGGGTTTAATATCACCTTCCCCAAGCCCCAGGCACTGGAATTTAACATGCATGCCTGAGTCAACCTGTCCAGGGGCACCTGCTCCTCCTTCGACAACATCGGCGCTTGGCAAGTCCCTGTTCTCTGCCATTTTAAGCACCTGAAAGGTGGGCTGGACATTTTTGCCAGCTTATGGCATTCTTTTTTAAAAAAAATTAGCTCACTGGTTGGCCATTGCCAAGCTCCTGTTTTAAATCAGGCCCCTTAGAAGCAGAATTTGAGCCTGAGTTTTGGATGCATGTGATCTGTGGAGGTGAGAGAGAGCTCTAGGAGAAAGGGGGTGAAGGAAACAGGGGAGGGAAGGGAGGACACTGAGCAAGGATGTGGGTTTGGCTGGAGGCTCACTTCAGCCTGAGCCCATGGGAGGCTCTGGAGCACGTGAGGCACAGGGATGGCCTTTGAAGCCTCAGTCCAATAACTTTCTCAGTGAGACAGCTGTCCCCGGAAAGGGGCGGCTCTGAGCTGCTGGGGCCAGTCCTCCCAGGAGAGAGGATCTGCTCAGGACAGTAACAGACCCCGGTATGCCTGCTTCTGCCAGGCAGCCAGACTCTTGATCTTAAGGGCTGCAGCCAGCTGACTGCCCCAAGAACCCACCAGTAGTCTTTCCCTGGTTGCTTCTTCCTTTCCTTGCACAAGTGGACCCCTGAAGGTAACACTGAGTTTCCCAGGAGGGAGAGCCCACGGGTTGAATGGAAGTGCGGCTGGCTACCTCAGCTGTAAGGAGCTTCTCTTACTCTGAATGGTCAGCTCATAAGCCGAGGAAAGGGAATTCTATATTTTCCACGTCAGTTAGCACTCACTCCAGAGCCAGTCTTTAGAAGATGCCTAACGCCCCTGGGCCGGTTGTTTTCCCAGGCAGCTATTGTTCCCTGGGACCCCACTCTAGCCAAGCAGCCCAGTGTCTCCGTCAGGTCTTGCACAATGCCTTTTGTAGATAGGTGACTTTTCTACTTATCTTTTTATTGGAGATATTTCCACCTTTTTTTCCTTGATTAATGCCTACTCATCCTTCAGATATCAGCTCAAATGTCACATCTATTAGGAAGCTTCTTCATAACGACTTGACTCTCAGACTCTAAGTTTAGGTCCCTATTTTATATGCTCCTCTAAGTCCTGTGCATTTTCCTTCATAAAGCGCCTGTTATATTGTGCACTTACATTTTTTTGTTTCTGTAATAATTTGATACTTTGTTCTGCTTCCCAGATGGTTGGGGTTGTGTCTATTTTGACCATCATTATTCCCAGACCCTAGAACAATGAAATAATTTGAAAAACGCAGAGTCAACCAGGCCAATCCCCTTGCTTAGCGGTGTGACTACCTTGGTGGTGGATGTAAGTTACATGGAAAAGAAGCAAATGATCTTAGCCAAGCCCACACTAGTTGAGCCGACCCTCTCCCAGGTGGCCAGCTAAGTAAATGCTTATTATTTTATGCCATTAAGATTCTGTGCTGCTATGAACATGGTTGTGCATATATCACTGTGATATGATGATTTTAATTCTTCTGGGAAGATACCCAGCAGAGGAATAGCTGGGTCAAATGGAACCTCTAGTTGTAGTTTTCTGAGGAATCTCCACACTGATTTCCACAGTGGTTGGACCAGTCTACATTCCCACCAACAGTG
>PVJO010035053.1:0-10311 GCA_004026905.1 Hystrix cristata | reverse complement strand
TAACAGTATAGTACAGTCTGAGAGGGGCACTGATAAAAGGGTTAAAGTGTCAAAACAAGTTTCAATGTTCATGAAGGATCTATGGTTGGGTCTGTGGATGCTATTATAACAAGTAGGAATTCTCTCCCTAACACACAGTGACAGCGTTCAACCAAATAAAACTGACTAGGGTAAAGTGGTAGACAATATTGCTTGGCAAATAAAGCCAAGATGACATCCCAGGAAAACAGAACCTAACTAAAGAGACCTTCAAACCAACAACAAAGTGTCTTCGTTCTATTTGACCTCAACCCTCACCACAAAAAAAGAAACACTAAAGAAAGGCAACAAAATGTCTCCAAAGACTCCCAACTCTCCCAAAACAGATCAAGGGGCACTGATGGGGCACAGATCAAACACCAAATAGTTGAGATGTACAAAGTGATTCAAGATGAAGCAAAGAAACTTGGTGAGTTCAAGATGACATAACCGAACAGGTAGTGGAACTAAGAAATAAATTGACCAATGTTGTTGTAGAAGAATCAAATAAAAAATTAGATGAACTGACAAAAATTACTCAAGACATAGATGACAAATTTATCAAAGAAATAGACTCCATAAAAAGGTGCCAAACCAATTTCGGAGATAAAAAATTCTATTGAACATGTAAATAGTGGAAGTAACCAATGTGAGGACAGAGTGTCAGACTTCAAGGTCAGAATGGAAACACAAGATCATAT
Source organism: Hystrix cristata (assembly GCA_004026905.1). Lineage (NCBI taxonomy): Eukaryota > Metazoa > Chordata > Mammalia > Rodentia > Hystricidae > Hystrix > Hystrix cristata. The sequence continues at coordinate 9,592 of PVJO010035053.1, read as the reverse complement.
ACTCAGAGATATAATGACAAGAGAGTGAGGAAAATTGACCTAATAACTGTTAGATGACCAACCTTAGAATAACTGGGGGTGGGGAAAAATTAAAGGACCATACAAATAGAATTTAAAAAAAATCTGCAGAAATCATAGCAGAAAAATGGCAAGCATGGGTAAAGAGCTCAACATACAGGCAATTAAGGCTTATGCAACACCAAATAATTATTAAAAAAGAAGCTCCCCATAACATCATAATAAAAGTCCCAGAAGTCCAACACAAGGACTTGAAAAAAATATCAAGAAACATCAAAAAGTCACCTATAAAGGTAAAAACATTAGGATTGCAACAGGTTTTTGGGCACAAATTTTAAAGGCCAGAAGAGGTTGTAGTGAAGTGTTTCAAGCTCTAAAAGAAAACAAATTTCAACCCAGACTAATGTATCCTGCAAAACTCTCTTTCAAAATCAACAGAGAATAAGGACATTCCATGACATAGAACACCTTAGGAAATTCATGATCACAAAACTGGCTCTCCAAAAAATATTCAAAGATATATTAGACAGAGAAAACAAAGTTAATAAAGCCAAAATGTCTGCTGAATGAACACATCAAATGAGTGAACAGCTAAACAAAAAAGGAAAAATGAAGGAGTCAACAGAAAAACAACTTAATGACAGCAGTGTCAATACCACTCAGCAATAGTTCTCAATGTAGATGGTCTAAACTCCCCAGTTAAAAGACACAGACTTGCAGACTGGATCAAAAACAAAATGTAGGGGCTGGGGATTTAGCTCAATGGTTAGAGTGTCTGCCTGGCAAGCACAAGGCCCTGAGTTCAATCCCTAGCACACACACACACACACACACACACACACACACACACACACAGTAACAGTTTGTTGTATTCAAGAGACTCATTTACTCTAAAAAGTAATTTATAGACTAAAAATCAAAGGCTGAAAAACAATATTCCAGGCACCATGACCCAAAAGAAAGCAGGGAGGTAGTAATCTTATTCCCAGATATAGTGGACTTCAAGCCAAAACTGATCAGAAGAAGCAAAGAAGGTCACCGCATGTTAGTTAAGGGAATAATTCAACAGGAAGAGATAATAATTGTAAACATATATGCACAGAATTCTGGTGCACCCAACTTCATAAAACAAACATGATTTGACATAAAATATCAAATAAATACCAAAACAATCATTGTAGGGGACTGCAATGCCTCACTTTCACAAGTAGATCACCTGAGCAAAAAATTAACAACTACGAAAAATTAGAGCTGAACCACAGCTTTGATCAAATGGACTCACTGGGTATCTACTGAATGCCCTACCCTATGCAACACAATACACATTTTCAGCAGCACGTGGAATGTTCTCCAACATACTTAAGTGAATTAAGCCTATTTATTAGCCTACTTCTATGAATTAATCTACTTATATGAATTTAAAAAACCCAACAAATTATCCCCTGTGCACTGATCACAGAGGACTGAAACTAGAAATGAACTGCAAAAAACCCACAGAGACTTTACATAGATATTAAGTAACACATCCCTGAACACTCAGTAAGTCACAGAATAAAATCAAGAAAGAAATTAAACAATTTCTAGAATCAAACAGTAATGCCAGCACAACATACCAGAATGTATTGGAAAATGAAAGCAGTTGTTAGAGGAAAGTTTATTGCTGTTGATGTTCACATTAGAAAAACAGTGAGCTCAGATATACAACCTAATGGTAAACCTCAAGGTTCTAGAAAAGAGAACAGTTCAAACTCAAAGCTACTAGAAGGAGGACAATCATAAAGATGAGAGTGGAAATTAATGAAATCGAGAATAAAATAATACAAAGAATGAACTGAAGAGCTGGTTCCTTGAAAAAATAAAACACATAATCCTTAAATTTACCAAAAGAAGGAAAGAAAAGACCCCATATCGATGCAATTAGAAATGAAAAAGGTGAAAACACAGTGGACACTGCTGCAACCCAGAAGTTCATTAGTAAAGACTGTGAAAAATTGTACTCCGAAGAATCCAGATAAAATGGGTAGGTTCCTAGACACATGAATTGCCAGAACTGAAACAAGAAGATATAAAAACCCTCAATAATCCAATAGTAGACAGTGAAATTGAAGCAATAATAAAAAAGCCTATCAACTAAGAAAAACTCATGTCCCAGTGGATTCACCACTCAATTTTATAAGACCTTCAGGGAAAATATAATGGCCACATTGCTTCAAACTCTTTAATGAAATCAAAAGGGAAATAGTATTTTGAAACTCATTCTTAAAAGCTAGCATTACCCTTATTCCAAACCAGACAAAGATCTAACTAAGAAAACTATGGGCCAGTCTCTTTAAGTGAACATAGGCACAAAAATTCTCAAAAAGATACTGGCAAACAAAGTGTAATAAATCATTTAAGAAAAATCGTACGTCATGACCAAGTAGGTTTTATCCAGCGATGGAAGAATGGTTCAACCTACACAAGTCAATAACTGTAGCACACAACATAAACAGACGCAAGAATAAAAATCATATGATCATATCAGTAGATGTAGAAAACGGCTTTGAGAAAATTAAACATCCATTCATGATAAAAAAAAATGGATAGGTATAGAAGGATCTTACCTCAATCTGATAAAAGGCATTTATGACAGACAAAGTAACACCATATTAAATTGAGAAATGCTGAAATTTTTCTAAAATTAGGAATGAGTCAAGGATGTCCATTATCACCACTCCTGTTCAATATAGTTCTGTTCATGGAACTTTAGCCAGACCAATCAGGCAAAAGAACATACAGGAAAGGAAGAGGTCAAATTATCATCATTTACAAATGACACAATCTTTTACATAGAAAACAAAAAATCCACCAAAAGACTCAACAAGTTTAGCCAGGTAGCAGGATACAAAATCAACACACAAAAATCAGCAGTGTATCTGTATACCAATAATGAACCCACCAAGAAAGAAGTTAAAAAAAATATTATTCACAATAGTGTCAAAAAATTAAATTCTTGGGAATTATCCATGGAAGAGAAAGCACTGTATAATGAAAAGTATGGTATTCTGAAAATGGAAATTGAAGAGGACATCAGAGAGTGGAAAGATGGCCCCTGTTCCTGGATAGGCAGAATCAATATTGTCAAAATGTCCAAAACTAATATATTGATTTAATGAACTCCTAATCAAAATATCAACAATATTCCTCACAGAACTAGAGAAGATCATCCTAGGATTATATGGAACTAATAGAGACCCAGGGTAATAAAAACAATCATGGGTAGCAAAAACAAATCACGGGGCATCACAATCGTGGATTTGAAGTTGTATTACAAAGCTACAGTGATAAGAACAGCAAGGTGCTAGCACGAAAAGAGATATGTGGACCAATGGAACAGAATAGAAGATGGAGAAACAAACCCAGGTACATTAAGCCATCTGATCTTTGATAAAGAGGCCAAAAACAGATACTGAAGAAAAGATAGCCTCTCTCACAAATGGTGCTGGGAAAACTGGTTACATACATTCAGAAGATCAAATCCAAACTCATGGGTATCACCATGCAGAACAATAAAATAAAAATAGAAGAAAGATACTAAGAGAGAAACAATCTGCTGGAAGATCAAATAGGTAAAACCTAGGCACAGGAAAAGACTTTCTAAACAGAATCTCAGTTACACCAGAAATAGCATTGAGAACCAACAAATGGAATTATATAAAATGAAAAACTTTTTTGCACAGCAAAGGAAACAATATGGTGAAGAGACAGCCTACATAATAGGAAGTGTTGCTAGTTATTCCTCTGACAGAGTTAATATCTAGACTTTTCAGAGAACTCAAAAAATGAACAAACCAGACACTATAAAATAATAGATCCTGTCAAAAAAAATGGGCAACTGAAATGAATAGACATTTCTCAAAAAAAAAAAAAAAAAAAAGAAGTACAAATGGCCAAATAAATACACAAAAAAATGTTTAACATCTCTGGCCATCAGAGAAATGCAAATAAAAACAATCTCACTCCAGAAAGAATGGCTATAATAAAGTAAAACAAAACAAAAAACCCAATAAATATTGGTGATGCTGAGGAGGAAAAAGGCACCCTCTACATTTTTGTTGGGATTGTAAACTGGTACAACAACTATGGAAATCAGTATGGAGAGTCTTCAAAAAACCAAAACTAGAAATTCCAGCTATTCCCATTTTAGGTATTCTCAAGAGAGTTAAAGACATCACTGTGGTGCATGTGTACCCATGTTTATAGCAGCAAAAGTCATACTAGCTAAAGCTTGAAAGTGGCCTATATGTCTATCGACAGACATACAGATAAAGAAAATGTGCTGTTTATATAAATGGAGTACTAATGAAGCCAAATGGAGCCACAATGAAGGATAACCTGAGTTATTTGTAGGAAAATTGATACTTGAGGCCATAATGTTAAATGAACAGACATACCAGGTTAAATATCACACAACTTGTATGATAAAGTATAATTATAAAAAGTATAAATATATCTAAAAGTGTATATCTAAAAGTAATTATAAAAAAGTATAAATAATTATAAAAACAAAATATAAGATAAGAGGAAACTAGAAGACAGATCTTTTGCAAATGGGAAGGGGATCTACAGAGAGGAGGCAGGAGAGGGAGGAGGGGAAGGGAAATAAAAAGAAGATATGTTAAGTACATTTACCTACTCATTAAGATGAATGTAAACATTAGTGAAAACATATACTAATAAGTAAATAATTTTGTGCATATAGAATTTAAAACATTTAGAAAAATTAGAGAAGTTCATGGATAAACTTTGACTTTATCAGAACTCATTTTGTTACCTGACCCAAAAAACATTAATTAGTTTGCTAAAAATGCCAGTTTTTCTTTTTGACAAAATGAAAATTTTAATTTAGAAAGATAAATATTGGCAAAAAGTAACCAGAAACAAATATACAATGAGTAAGGAAAAAATTCTGAAAAAAGAATATGGAAAACTGACTTACATAAGGAAAAAATGAAACCTTAAAATCCTTGGGAAAGTTAAAGTAGTAGAAAACTGAAGTAGTGAAACGAGGTTTTTTTTTTTTCCCGTGAGCGTGCTGGGGGATTGAGCCCAGGACCTTGTGCTTGCCGGGCTAGAGCTCTACCACTTGGTCTAAATCCCCAACCCCTGAAAACTAGTTTAACAGTGACTGTCACACAGGAATATAAAAAGGATTTTACCTATTTGTACTTCTATTATCCTACATTTACTTGTTATTCTTTTTTCTTGCTTAACTGATGTCTTTCTTTTGGTTTTGTTTTAAGTTCTAATATACTTAATCTGTGGTCCTCAAACAGCACATTAATGGTACATTTCACTAAAGCTTGGGTTGGTGCTGTACTATCAATATCCACCAGGTGGCACTGCAATACCACATTTGGTTTGGAGCCTGCCTTGCATTTTCCTGCTCTTCTTTCTTTTTTTTTTTTTTTTAATTTGTAGTAGGTTGTAGGTTGCAACTCAACCTTCTTAGGGGACATGCACTTGGAGGAGGGTGCTAGTTGCTCTCCGGGAACCGGCTGGGATTTCTGAATAATGGCAAGGACTAGACCACAAAGTTGCTAATGTTAATGCTGACTAAAACTGGAAAGTTGGAAGAAATACTTTCCTCTTGGCTTACCTTTCATCCTTCTTTGTTCCCCAGAAGACAGCAGAATACAGCAGGAAGCCAGTGGGTAGAGGGTCAGTGACATACAGTTCCAGGGCAGAGCACAGGGAAAGGTAGTTCCTAGTGAGCAGGCAGCATGAGGTATCAAGCAGCAGTACTGTGTGTGTAAAAGGTGGTTGGCAGCCTTGTATTGCTCAGGAGTGTAATTACCTTAACACTTTTAAAGTTAAAAATCCATCTTGCACAAGATAAGAACGCCCACTCTCACCACTGTTAATCCACATAGGGCAGCAGGTACTACCCTTAGCACTCAGGCAAGAAAAAGAAATAAAAGGCGGACAGCTTGGAAAGGAAGAGCTCAACTACTCTTGTTGGCAGACAGTGTGATCTTACGTATTGCAAATCTAGAGTCCACCAAAATATTGTTGGAACTGATAAGAAAATTCAGTGACGTTCCAGAGTACAAGATGAACAATAAAAACCAGTAGTCTTTGTGTATACTGATGTATTTAAGTCAACTTTCCATTACTGGACAGCATCTGAAACTTGAAGGAAGAGAGGTGGGTTTCTGTTCATGGTGGGCTGGTTCCAAGGCTGGAGCATCGTGGCATTATGTGTGGCAGAGCCAAGATGCTTAGTTCATGGATGCTGGGAAGCAGAGCAGGGGACCAGTGCCAGAGAGGAAGGGGCAAGGAGCCGACACAGTCCTGCAGGTCACGCCTCCACGACACACCCGCACACAGCCAGAAGTGTGCTCTACCCATCCGCAGGTGGATCCCAAAGCCAAAGAAATTGACCCTCCATCCTAACTGCTGAACAAATATCAAGAAAACCATCCCATTTGTACTAACTACTGAACAGAAATAAATAAATACTTTGGAATAAATTTGCCCAAGAAGGGAAAGTGAAAACTATAGAGGACTGATGAAAGAAATTGAAACACACACACACACACACACACACACACACACACACACACACACGCATGCACGCACTGAAAGACATATCCATGGACTGGAAAAGTGAATAAAGTTGAAATGTTCGTACTACCCAAAATGATCTGTTGATTCAATGCAATCCTGTCAATATACAAATATCCATATTGCACAGATCTGCTGGAAACAGCATTCTTAAATCCATATGGAACCATGAAAGACCCTGAAGAGCCAAAGCAATCCTGAGCAAAAAGAGTGAAGAGGGAGGCAGCTCACCCTCACTTCCTCTACTAATGGTGGCAACTAATTAAACTTTGCCAAAATTGCTTTAAGTTCTTAAAGGAACCAAGAATTCAAAGGAGTAGGGAGGGTGGGGCACAAGGAAAGAAAAGAAAAGAATTAAAATGCACACGTACCAGCTCCCCACAATAAATGCAATTATGCACTGCAAACATGTACTTAAAGTAAAGCGCTAACACTCTACACTTTCCAGCTCAGTCCCAGTCGCTCTCTTAATCCTAACTCCTTCCTCAGCCCTCCCCGCCCCCACCTGTGTGGAAGGACCCTCGTCTGGGGCTTTGGTGCGGGCGGGTGACTGTCATGATGCTTTAGGACAGCAGCAGCAGCAGTTAACCTGCTTCCTTGTCATCATTAGGCTTCTTAATAGAGGCCATGGACGTGGCCCAGGGATAAAAATGTTGGGAAACAACAGGTCTCTTTTTCTGTGCTGTTAATGAACATTTTATCTACCTAGATTGTAAAAATAATAACCCTACTGAAATTTAAAGCTAACATCAGCCACTAGAATTTCGATTATTTCTCTGGACCTGACTACAGCTACTAGAATTTTAGAGATAGGAGACATCTGAGAGACAATCTAACCTAACCCACTTATTTTCCATGTGGGACCTCCAGAAGGTTATCCTGATTAAACTGCTCTTTCATGCTTTTTCTGTTACCTGATTGTATGACTTCTGTTCACCAGCAAAAGTACATGCATATGACTTCTAGTGACTGGAAGTGAAGACATAATAAAGTCATTTATTTTAATTCTCCAACTTCACAGGTCATGAGTTCAGAAAATATTTAACAATTTGTCCAAATTTAAAAGGTAAGTGTTAGGGCCTGGCACAAGATTTCCTTTTAGACTTATATTTTACCTCATTGTGTTGGATTTCCCCTTGCTGAGACAAAATACCTGACACGATTTAGGAGAAGTTTAATCTGGCTCAGGGTTTGGGGGGATTCAGTCCATAGCTGGCTACTCCAAGGCAGAAAGGTCATGGTGGAAGGGCACACAGGAGTCCATGGCAGCTGGGGAGCAGAGCCGGAGAATGGTGCCAGAAATGTCCAGGGACTGTAATATTACTCAAGGTCTCACTACTGTGACCCACCCCTACACACCTGGGAGTGCACTTTACTAATTGGATAGTGATTTCCTAATCCAATAGAGTTGACATACCAGGATTAATGATCACAGACATTCCATAACATTTCGGTGTAGATAAAACTCTTAAGTTATTAGAATTTGGTAATTGCTAGTAATCTAGATCTTTCCATTGCATTTTTTAGAAGTAACATGCAATACCTAAAATAGCTGAAAGAGTTCTTTGAGTCCAGTTCCACTTTTTAAAGTATATTTTGTAATTTCAAATAGACACAAAAGTTGAAAGGACAGAATAATGAATGCCCACATAACAGACTTAATAAGCATTAACATTTTGCCTCATTTATTTCATCTACTCATTATTTTGCCTAAATATTGTTAAACAAATCTCAGGCATTATGTTACTCTGTTCTGACATATTTCAGTATGTTCTGCTCAAAAACTGATTTAAAACACCATGAAGCCATTATTGCTCTAGTAAAATCAATATTTTTTTGATGGGGGTACAGTTTAAGACATTCTATACTCGCAATTCTCTGAATGTCTCTAAAGTAACATTTTACTTTTGGTTTGCTCAATTAAGGAACTTGCACAAGAACTACACACCGCATTTGGCTGAATCTCATTTACTCTAGAGCAAGTTTGCATCTTGCATGTTACTGACTTATTGAAAAAATTGGTTTACTTATCCTGAAGAATGTCCCATAATCTGAATTTGTCTGTGGGCTTCCTGTCGGTGACATTTAATTTCCTGTTGGATGGAGTGAGCATTCAAGGGTTGATGAGATTCAGTCCCGCGCTTCGGGTTAGTGTGGTGCTCTGTGCGTCCTAGAAAGCACGTAGTCTTGGTTTCTAGTTGTCTCACTTTTGTGATGCTAGCATGACACAACTTGTAATCAATTTTTCACTTAGAAATTTTATCTAGTGAGGAAAGCTGCCTGAATAATTGTATTAAAGGATACAGAGTGGTGATTTTATGATTTTTTTCATTTTACTTTTATTTACTGAAATTTTTCTGTAGAGAACTTTCCCTTACCTATTGTGTTTTTCCATAGTATAGAAAAGACAGGATGAAGGCTTAATCCTTGTCTTTCTACTGCTAATTTCCAAAGTAAGGAATGTCTAAAAATTTATAATGTGATCAAATAGATTGTGTGTGTGTGTGTGTTTTCTTTGCCTTTTTTTAATTGATGGAATGAACCTATGGATTGTAATAAATTAATTGCTGCTATAGTTCTTTCTACCATTCTCATGTTTGGCCACTAGGATTTTTCTTCCATATTGGTTCCTATGTCTTTCTGACGTATTCCTTTAATCTATTTTTTTTTTTTTAGTCTTGTTTTCTGGCATGACAACTTGTCACAGATCAATTTTCTGCCTCAAATCCAGAATCAGAACTCTGTCATGGAATCTGGTTCCTTTTAATGAGAAATGCTACTTAGAGACCAAGTTGTGGACACTGGGAGTAATCTTGGTTTTGAGTGGTCATTGTCTTCTAGATCTTTGTAGCTATAGAGCTAATAAATATTTTATAAGGGAATGAAAGAATAAGTATTTTGAAAGGAAAAGCATAAAACAGTATTGCAATTTTGAGTTCAAATTTGAAATCATAGAATTTTCATTTAA
>PVJO010035052.1:0-10287 GCA_004026905.1 Hystrix cristata | reverse complement strand
AAGGGGGATTTAGAAAATATATCTCTAGGTTCTTTATTCGCGCAGGCAATGAATTGCAGGAGCGAATTTTAGGGCATTGGGAAAGTTTATTTAAGTAACAAAAGGGAGACCGGTTTGGCCAGGTGGGTAAAATAACTGGCTGATGCTGCAATTAGGAATCTGAAAAGGCCTGGGAGACTAGGGAGCAGGAGGCAAGCGCAAGGCAGAGGGGAGAGCGCCGGGAGAGAGAGGGCGAGCGAGGGGGCGAGAGAGGCAAGCGAGGCAGGAGCGGCAAGAGCGGCAAGAGGACGAACTCGTGGTGCCATTCATATTTATCTGGATTCTGTTCTTGTGAGAGTTTCTGGATCCCATGAGAAGAGGGGCGATTGGAATTTCGCGCCCCAGGCTGACGTCAGGTCAAAGCCACTCCCCAAGGTTATGTTCATCTTCCCAGCCAGGTCAGGCCACGCCCTAATCCTATATCAAGGCCACCCACGCCTCTGGCCTTCGTCCATCATCCATCCTGCCCTCACCACGTGGAACGTCCGCTCCATCATCAGGCAGATGTCGGCTCCTCCAGGAAGCTCCCCCAGAAACCCCCTGGGAGGGTTCCAGTGCCAGTTTCCATCACTTACTCATGAGTCCATCTACCTGGCTGAACTGGACACGGCAATACAACACCAGCTGTGTTGGGGTGATGGATAGATGAATGAGGCGTATCCAACTCAACCCTTTTGTTGGCTTTGGGGAAACTGAGGTCCAGAAAGGAGCAAACAGACTTTGGCTCCTGGAAGGTACATGTAGAGGTAGATTCTGTTCCTAAGGCTGTGTGTGGCCGTGGTGTGAACTGGGGCCTCAGGTGCCTCCAACTACCTCTCCTCCCACCTGGGTGCACCAGAAGCCACGCCACTCCCGGCTTCCTGGGCCTGGGCAGGCACCCATCCTGCCAACCTCTGGGTCTCACTCGGGCAGAAGCAGGAAGAAAGTAAGAAGCCTGAAGACGCAGCCTGGGGAAGCTGACCTGACAGGTGTGTCACTCAGCTTGGACAGGTCTCCCCTCGCTCTGAGACTCAGTCTGCCCGTCTGGAAAAGGGTCGATGAAGCCTACATGGTGCAGGTGACAGGCACCTCCAAATGGGCCCCTGGACCTCACTTTTGCTTCCATGGTTCTCGAGCAAACTAACGCTCAAAAGTCAGAGCTGCTCGTACTGCTTAAACTTGGGGGTCCCCAGGCACTCCGAATAAATCCACACACTCAGCACTGCCCAAGAGGCCCATGAGGTCACGGCCCGGAGGGTTTCTGGCCACTTCCTGCCACCCCTGTACCCCTCACTGGGCTCCAGCCCATGAGCGGTCAGGCGGTTTCTCACCTCCAGGCTTTTGGTCACACTGTAGCTTCTGCTCTTCCCCTGCTCTTTCCATAGTGGTTTGTTTTCCTCCCTCAGGCCAGCGTAGTTAAATGTCACCTCCTCAGAGAGGCCATCCTGGCGAAAGCGACTCTCGCTTCACTGTCTCAGTCTCTGTTTCCTGCCCTGGCCTGAATCACAGTCAGTAATTACATGTGTACTGGCCGGGTTTTTCTCCCTGCCCTGGCTGTACCTGGAGAAGAGGAGTCCAGTGGGCTGGTGCTAATGGCGCCCAGCTCCGGCAGAGTGGTGGGGCCAGGAAGCGCTCAGTGTATACTCGATATGCCCCTTCCAGGATGTCGCAGGCAGCAGAGGAGACAGTGGATGAGAAAACACTTGACCAAGCACATGCCTGTTTTGGTGTCAGGAGCATCATTTGCACCCATCAGGCTGCCTTTGACGCTCAGGTCCTGCTTCACCCCCATCTGTTCCCTGTGGTCTCTCCGCTAGAGTGACTGAGTCCTTCTGGTTCTCAGCCTGGAACGCAGTGCCAGGAACTCCCTTTGTCTTAGGCCAGCCAGGAGGACTGGACAGACACCTCTCCAACCCCATCCGCGGCCCCTCTCATCTGCGGCAGTTCCCTAGGCCTCCCTGCTCGCCCTCCGGTCCCACTGGTCTCCCTGGCCTAGCAGATTGGCAAATCTGTAGTGTGCCCCTCCAGACTCCCACAGCAGCTGGACTGGCCCCAGTGCAGCCCACACAACACGCTTCACATGCAGCGGCGCGCTGGCTGGTTAGGAAGGGAAAAGTCTGGTTGGGTGTGTTTGTGTTTCTGTGGTATAACTAGTCCCTCCAGAGCAAATGCCAGGCTACCAACTAGAGATCACGGAACACGGACCTGGGAAGAAACATGCACCGTGGTTCCTCCGAGCCTCACCAGTGTAAGCCAGTGCCAGCCACCGACGGACCCCTTGGAGATGGGACATATCTTTGTCCCGCTTCTGGGTTGGTGAGCCTTGGCTGGGGCAGGTTTTGAGTGGGTCGATACACACAGAGCCCTTAGAACACGCGGCATGTGCTGTGTAGATGCTATTGTAAGGACATCAGCATGTGAGGACAATAATAATTCTCATCTATTAAGGGCTTTCCAGCTGCTACTCCCAGAGCTAAGTGCTGTACATGGCTTTTCTCCCTTAATCAATACTACTGCCCACCGACGTAGGTACATTATTATTCCTACTTTACAAAAGGAAACAGCCTCAGAAGGGGTAAAGTGACCACCTTACTGTCACATAGCTAGTAAACAGCAGGGCTGGGGCTGGACTTTTGGTCTTTGTGACTCCAAAGACCTCACACCCAAGTACTACTGGTCACAGAAATGAGGGACAGGTTTTGTGTCAGGGCTGGAGACCGCCTTGTCAGACTGACTAGAGTTGCTTAGCAAGGCGGGCTGGGCCCGCACCTGCAGCCAGTTCCTGCCTGCTGCAGCTGCCCAGGGCCCTTGGCCAGGCGACGCAGGCGGAACAGCAGCAGGCTGGGCCGGGAGGGAGGATTACAGGGAAACAGATTTCCTCTCTGCCTGCTCCTGGGCTCCGGGGATAGGTGATAATTGACCAAGTGAGCCCTGAGTCAGGCCGAGGCGGGGCTCCATCTGGGCCTGGCATGGTGGGGCTGCTAATTGGCACCGAGTGACTCTCAGAGCCTTGATGGCTGGCCTGCTGCCTCTGCTCCCCCTTCTCCCACCAGGGACACCAGTTTAATCCCAAAGATGGCTGATGCCACCCTGGAGTCATGCTTGGTCAGGCCCACTGTGCCAGGTGGTGGGGGCTTGAAAGGAGTGTTGCGGTCTTCCTGGGTACCCAGAGACAGAGGTTCTGGATAGAGGTGGCATCCGAACAGGTTTGCTCCCTGAACTCCCTATTGTCACTCTCTACCTCTCACTCCCTACTTTGGAGCAAGAGTTCTGATGAAATTGAAGCTGGAGCTGGGCATAGTGGTCATACTTCTAATCCCAGCACTTGGAAGGCTGAGGCAGGAGAACTCTTTGAACCTAGCTAGGAATTCAAAACCACCCTGGACTCAGAAGGGGTAAAGTGACCACATAGCAAGACCCCTCCAGGGAAGGAAGAAAGGAAGGAAGGAAGGAAGGGAGGAAGGGAGGGAGGAAGGCAAGGAGGGAGGGAGGATGGAAGGAACTGAACCTGGCCATGGGCTGTGAGATGCTGCCAGGGCTGAATCTCAGTCCTGCCTCTGTGACCATGGGCAAATTATCTGACTTTTCTGTGCCTCAGTTTCCTGTACAATGAGAATAATAATAATACTGACTTTATATTTGCTGGAAAGATTAAATGATTTAGTAAAAGTGAAGTCCTTGGAAGAGTGTCTGGCACGCTCATGTGACACTGGACTTGCTATTAGCATATAGGTTGAGCATCCCTTATCCGAAATGCTGGGGATCAGAAGTGTTTTGAATTTCAGATTTTGGAATATTTGCACATCCACAATGAGATACCTTAAAGACGACAGACCCAAGTTAAACACAAAATTCATTTATGTTTCATAAATACCCTAAACACATGGCCTGAAGGTAATTTTATATAATACTTTAAATAATTTTATGCATAAAGCAGTTTCCTGGTACGGAGTTTTCCACTTGTGGGCTCCTTTTGGTGCTCAAAAAGTGCTGGATTTCAGAGCATTTCAGCTTTTAGATTTTGTCTGCTCCACCTGTATTCACTCATGGCCCACGGCTTGCTATGTGCCTGTTTCTGGCCATACAGAGTGGGAGGAGATAGTCTCAGGTCCAGCTGCTGAGACTGTGAGGTGCAAATCTATTCAGCAGGCATTTCTGAGCCCCTAGTGTGTGCCAGGTCCTAGGATATTGAGTCAAAAGGCTCAGCCCTGGAACATACGAAGCCCCGGGAGCAGGGCCTGACATGCCTTCCTTTGGTCAACCTGGGTGCTGCTGCTGTGGGCAAAGCGGCCATGAGTGGGCTCTGCGGTTCACAGTGCCCATTCTACAGTGCTTCCTACTCCCCTGCTGGCCAGGGGACCCCAGGAAGCAAGCTTGGACTGAGAAAAGAGTCCTGGATCCAGAATAGGGTAGCCAGGGGCTGGGCGATCTTTTGTTCTGTGAGCCAAGGCCACTTCCTCCCCGCTATGGGCTGCAGCTCCACCTATCAAAGGCAATTACTGTCTGGGTCACCTCTATGGACGCTTCCGGTTGTTGGGCTCTGGCTGTGGACAGGCTCAGCATGCAGTGTGCAAAAGCTGATTTGCGTATTTCCAGGGCCCTGTGCTGTGCCTGTGTTGGGGCAGGGCTTGTGGTGTCCCTGTGGCTGAGCAGGAGGGGTTTGGGGTCTGGCTTGTACAGAATGGCTTTTGCAGTTTGCATGGTTCCTGCTTTTGCCCCAAGGTTAACCCAGCAGCCAGCCCCCCTGGGCAGGGCAAGGCAGGGCAAGGCAGGGCAGGACAGGGTGCCTGGCACTGTTCCGTGGGCAAAGTGATGCAGGAAGCTTTAGGAATGGAGAGGAGCAGCTTCCTTCTAGTCCCTGAGGGCCCAGGATGCACCTATGCTGGGCCAGGAGCCTCCCAGGTCTGTGGCCTCATTAGTCCTCATGACCACTCTGTGCAGGAGATGCTCCCATTTTAGAGATGAGAGAAAAGGGGAAAGGAAGTGCCCCCTCCAAAGTCACCCAGAGACTGAGGGCTTGTGCCTCTACAGGCCTCAGGCTTCCTGGATGAGGGGTGCCCCTTCCTGCTCACTTACACCTTCACTTCCCAGGGTAGGCCTACCTAGCCTGCTCAAATCCAGATGCTTCAGGGCGGTCCCACTGTTGTGGGAGCTCCCCCAGGGACCCCCAGGGGATGTCAATCATCTGCCCCTCCTGCTCCTCATTGGTGGAACCCTGCCAGGCATGGGCAGGACCACAGGAGTCAGCAGGCAGCTCGGGAACTGTAGTAACATGCTTGTCCTTTGCCTGAGAGCGGCACCCTGGCCTCTTGTGCCCGCCATCTGTCCAGTCATTCTTCTGCTCAGACTCTTCAGTGGCTCCCTGGTGCCTATGGACAGTCCTGCCTGCTTAGGCCTCCCCTCTGCAGTCTACCTGGCCGGCTTCAGCCCCCACCATGCTCCCAGCAATACCTGGGGCTCCTACCACAGAGGCGGCCTCCAGTTCCCAGGACAAGCCGCACTAGGTGTCTCCTCAACTTTGGCTCAGGCAGCTCCCTCCGTCTGCATCACTGTCCTGGCTTTGGCCCGGCGGACTCCTCATCCTTCAAATCTCAGCCCTAGCCGGAATGGTCTGCTGGTCCTTTTCCTAGGAGGCCATCGCCTAACTGGCTGGGTTTGGGGCCTCTCTCCAGAGTTCCTCTGCCATGGCATGATTTACAGGTTTGTAACTGTCACCTCCCCTATAGCCGTGAGCATAGCAACAGGATGGCAGGTGCCCACAAGGTCTGGCACCCCTGGCCCCCAAAAGGTGGCATCTTGTGCTTAAATTAGGATGTAGGTCAAGGATTTTGTTCTAGGTCTTGGATCACCTGAGCCCTGGGTGAGGGCTCTCCAGGCATCTTGCCTACATCCTTGGCATCTGGATAACATCCATCTCCCTCCTCCTCCTTCCGTCACCCAGTGGTGAGCTCCCTGAGGGAGCCACTGGACCACCCTGCTGACTGCCTGGCAGGGAGCAGGCACAGAGCACACTCCTGACCAACAAGTGGGAAGCCTACAGGTCCCTCAGCCCCAAGGCCACACAGTCAGAGCTTCTGCAGCCACTGTGTCTGATCCTCACACGTGTATATGTGTAGGGATACGGGGATGAAGCCCAGTCTTTAGGGGAGCCAGACACGAGCCCTACAATGCACCAAAGATTTGAGGAGTTTTTACAGCCTAGTCCTTCCAGGCCCTGGACCCCAAATCAGGCTCAGCCTCCACCCAGGCCCCAGCCTGCCTCCCTTCAAGACATCCAGGCTCCCCCACAGTAGGGGCCAGAGCTCCCGCCCGCCCAGCAGGCAGCCCCATTCCTCCAATTTCCTCCCAATTAATCAAGCTCTGAATTTTTTAATTATCTGCCTGCAGGGTGACTCCCCACCCTGGTGAAGCAATTAAGGACATTTCCAAGTGCTGTGTGGCTGCTGCAGGCAGGCAGCCTCAGCTGACCAGGCCCTGATGGGGAAGGCGAGCAGAGGACGGGGCTGGTGACAGGAAGGGTGGCAGGACCCCCAGGCATTGGGCTGCTGAGAGGTTGTCCTGGGCTCTGGGCTGGAGCTACAGCAAGGATCTGGGGCTGCACTGTCCAGGGCAACCCACTCATGTTCATTCCATGGCCCTTTATCTGCAGCTAGACTCTGACAGTTACATGGTGCTAGGCGCTGGAGTGGGTGCTTTAATGATGTCACTGAATCTTCACCTTGACTCCAGAAGTAGGGAATATGTCCATTTTACAGGTGAGCAAAGAGAGGCTCAACCCTTAGGCAACTGGAAGGCGCAGATGGAATTAGAAACCCACCCTGACTGTACAGCCACTTTTGTCTACTGTCTCTTAAATATCAGCCTGTGGCCAAAAAGCGTCTAGAGGTGCGGAGAAAAGGGAAGAGACGCACCCAAGCCGGAGGCTTGCTGAGGAGCAGGAACTCTCCACAGGCAGGGCTGCCAGGGAGACAGGATGTTGAAGCAGAGCATACAGGCTGTGCAGAGGCAGCGGGGCATGAAATGGTGGGTATGGTGTGTGTGGAGAGCTACAAACAGTGCGTGGTCTCTGGGGTGTGACGTTCAAGGACAGAAGAAATGGGAGATGAGGCTGGAGAGACAAGAGGGGTCTGGGGCCTCCAAGTTGCAGAATGTCCACCCCTTTCCGGGCTAAGTTCCTCATTTTATGACCCAGCCAGAGTCAGTGACTTGCCTAAGGCCAAAGAGCAACTCAGGCTCAGGCAGCTGGGGTCAGCCCAGGTGTCCCGATGCCCAGATTCGGAGGGAAAAGATTTGCCTTTGTCCTCGGGGTTGCAGTCTGCTTGTGGCAGAACAGCAATCAGCCCCTCTTGCTTGGAGTAAAAACCTCCACCTGCACAGCCCTCCTTACTTCTCTGAACTCACCTCCTACTGCCCTCCCTCTTGCCTACTCACTCCAACCACATGGACCCTCCCAGAGTACACAGGATCCTCTGGCCTCAGGGCCTTTGAACATGCAGCTGTTTTTGTCTGGTCCAAGGATTAGCTCAGCATTTCTTCATGACATCCCACTTGCTCACCTATCATGGGGGTTAAGGCCGCATGCCCTCACCTCCTGAGAAAACAGGAAGGTTGGGGTGCTCCCTTTCCCCCAGCTGGAGACCAGGCCTGCAACAGGGCTTGTGAAGGCCAGAGCCTCCTAGTTTTAATCCGCCAGACTCATAGATGGTGGGACAGCAAGTGTTAAATAATAATCACGATGTGCCTAAGGGGAAGCCGGATGTGTTCGGAAAGCTTGACACATCTGGCAGGGCCAGGCCTAGGCCCCCAGGCACATCTGGCTGCTGTATTGACAGGTGGTGTAGTGGGTCACTGAGATGGGCCCTGGCGGACCCTGTCCTGGTGCCAGGAGATGGTGGGGATTGGTGGAGCTGGGGAGCCTCCCCTGTATCCCCAGCATGGGTCCCTGGGTCATCCCTGACTGTGGTGGCTATGTTGGGACCTGGAACCTGGGCTGCCAGATTCCTAAGTCCCTGCGTCATCGCTGGGGTTGGGAGCCTGGGACAGCCCTGGTGTCTCTCCAGCTGGGGGGCTTTTTCAGGGTCACCGCATGTGGCACTTCCCCTTCTATGGGATCCAGAAATGTGGTCATCAGCCCCATCAGAGTGAACCTCCCTGGGCTGAGTCTGGCCCCCTCCTGCCTCCCACCTACCCCCAAGAAAGCTGTGGTCATTAATAAAGGACACAATTAGCTGTCAGTGGAGAACATGTCTGGAATTTTTTACCTGCTCCGTGAGCTCGGTTAAGGCAACAAACCCTGAGACCCCCCCGGGGAAGCAGCTGCCACACACCTATTAGGGCTGTCACCTGGCCCAGGGTAGGAGGGGCCTCTGAACTATTGTTCTGTATGGGTTCCGCAGGCCTGGGCCTGCACAGGACAGTGTTCCAGGCCAGTGGAGAAAGTGACAGGGCCAGAGAGATTCTTGGCAAAAGGTGTTTTTCAAACCAACAGGCAATGGGACTCAGTGCAAAGTTCTCACCCTCCCTGTGCTAAGAGTCTGCTGGAACTAGAAGGACTCAGAACAAAAGTTAGTTTGATCTCCTTGTCATTGCATTTTACAGCGAGGGAGACTGAGGCCCAGGCTGGGAGTGTGACCTTGGTGGCAGAGGGGAATATATCCACTTCTCTTTTTGGTTTTTTATAGGTCCCCTTGCTAACACCATTTGTTGCTGATGCCTCAAGGAATGGCCCCAAGTTCATAATGGCCATTCTGACCTTGGGAATAGGTGGAGGAGGAGGCATGTCCCTGCCCTCATGGGGCTGACAGTCTGCTGAGTGACAGACAGAGGGAGGAAGCACTGGGCAGGAGCAACGCACAGTCTGTGACAAGCTGTGAAGGACACAGACCAGGGCTGCGATCAGAGGGAAATCATGTGAGGAATGGAGACATTTAAAAGGCCACACTGGGGAGGAGGGCATTCAGCCAGGCAGGAGCGATGTCACAAAGGTGGTGGCACTTCCATGCTATGGGTCTTCTGCTTGAGAACTGGGTGACTGGGTGCTCTCAGTCCTGGCTGCCGGTGACTCCAGACAGGAAGAGCGACTATGCCCCGGAAGGGATTTCCTGCCTGCCTTCCTTTGTCCTAGTAATGCCATGACATGGAGATTTGTCACAGATGAGAACCTGAGGCTCAGGGCTACCTAGCCCAGGAGCCTCAGCCTCCAAACCCGCCTGCTTCTCTCTCTCTCCCAGCCTTGTCTGGGTGCTTTCCGGAACCACCGCTTTCCCCAGGGACCCGAAAGGTGGGTTTGCCGAGCGAGCCCCAGCGTCTGTGCCTTGCATGCTAATGAAAATCCTACTCAAGAGATCCTGGCACTTGGCACCTCAGGGAGAAGCGATTCGGAAACAAAACTAGGGTGGAGGGGGCTCTCCCACATTCACACAGAGGCTCCCCAATTGGGGGGCCTGGAATCATTCTCCCTCCTAGGGCTACAAAAACCTTCCTCCTCCTCTGATTGGCTTCTGGGGAGCAGGAATAGGCCTCCACTAACCCAAGCCATAAATCAAATGCACAAGATGTGGCTTGGCAGCCATCCCGGGGAAAAAGATCTGGGGGTTTGAATTGACCACAAGCCAAAGGCTGCTGAAAAAGCCAATGTGGTCGTGGGCTGTAAGAGTAGAAGGAGAGTGACAGCCGGGCGTCCTCCTGCTGCTCAGCGGGGCTCACTTTAGGCTCCCCATTTTGAGGAGGTCCATCAAGTGATAGTGGACAGGATATTTCAGGCTTCCATCTGCAGCCGCCTCTGGGGGTGCTGGAGGGACTTGGGGTGCGGTCCAAAGGTAATGAAGGCTCCTGGTAGCACCTGAGAGCACATGGCAGAGTTCTGGGGCCTCACCTGCCCCGGAGACCCCTGAGAAGCAGGAGCTGTCCCCCTGATCTTACTGAGCTCCGGCCTCCAGGCCCGAGCCCTCCTGGATCTTGGAGGCTTGAGATCACGTGTGTGGTTTCATTAGAGCCTGCCCTGGATTTGAATAGACTTAAAAAAAAAATCTCAATAAAGTTGGGCATGGTGTGCTTGCCTTAATCCCAGCTACTCGGGAGGCTGAGGCAAGAGGATCACAAGTTCCAGGCTAGCTTGGGCAACTCAGTGACAACCTGCCTCAAAATAAGATTAGAAAAGAAAAAGAAAAAACAGGGCTGGGGATGTAGCTCAGTGGTACAGTACTTGCTTATCCCACGAGAGGCCCTGGGTTCAGTCCCCAGCGCTGCAAAAAACCAAACCAAACTAAA
>PVJO010035051.1:0-10297 GCA_004026905.1 Hystrix cristata | reverse complement strand
TGACATTGATTTCTGGTTTCATTGCAATATGATCCAACAATATTCATGGGATAATTTAATTTCTTTTCCATTTTGTTAAGCATGCTTTATGGGCTGATATGTTGACTATTTTTGCGAAAGTTTCCTGTGCTTCTGAGAAGAATGTGTATTCTGATTTTGTTGGACAGAAAATTCCATAGACATCTATTAAATCCTTTTGTTTGAAATCTTTGTTCAACTCTGACATTTCATTGTTTATTTTTGGTCGAGTTGATGTGTTCATTTGTGAAAGTCTGGTATTGAGGTCCCCTGTTATAAATCTGCTGGTTTTTCTTTGAAAATGAGACTCTTGAACACAGGAATGTATAGAGATGGTAATATATGTGAGCTTAGAGTTGGCTCAGGGGTTTCACAGCCATCGGTGTTTTTGATTTATTTATTTCCAAATGTACATTCAGAATTGACACATTGGCAGGTTGGAATCTTGGTTCCACTAGTGCCTAGCTCAGCATTGGTTAGAGAGGGTGCACTCTGTGGGACCTAGATTCATGTTTCAATCATCACCATCCTGTTTATACATTCACCAAACCAGCACTAGAGTGGTTTGCTGTTTGGTGCCTTACTTATGGAGAATATATATTTTTCCTTATACAAAGTATTTGGAATTAATTGGAAAATTTTGGCTTACGAATCTAATTGATTGTTCTTTTAAATGTATAATCCATTCATATTTTTTGTAAAATGAGCTAATATTCCCTCATGTGGTTTTTACACCATTTTACATTTGGTAAAAGTGAAGAATAAGTTTGTATTGTTAAAAAAAAGACTTTTGAGTCATAATGACAGTGCCACAAAATGACTATGCAAAGAACTATATGCAAGGGTAGATGAAGTGGTAAACCTTAACCACATATTCCATATCATAATGGGTGAGATTTTACAATGAATGATCAACATAATGGGCAGTAATGAACTCTAAATGTACCTAATGTTCAAGGTTCAAAACAGAGACAAAGGCAAGTCCATGGATATGTTTTGGCACATATCTGAGTAAAATGATGAGAGTTGGTTTTAACCTGGAATTTGCATTGGGCTTTTATGACTAGATTAGTGGTAAATGTGAAGAAAGTGTGTATTAAATTTTTTCAATATTCTTACTGACATTTACTTGTCAAATTAATATGTTTCTCTATTGCTATTTGTTCATTATTAAGTGGAAAACATAGAAATGCTAGCTTTCTTTTCTGATTAGTGTGAGATTACTGTATTGCTTCTTAGAAAACTTTGAACTATTTTAATCACACCATAAACTTTCTGTCTTTGCATTATTGTTGTTGTTTATCTTGTTGTGTATCTTGTTGAATTGTAATTTTAGATCCTGAGAAAAGCTCAACATTTTACTTTGGTGCCTTGCAGATGTATTTTATTCTAATGTTGACATACGTAAGTGTAAGTAGATAAGAATGAATTGTGCATACAGGGAAATTGCTTACCAAGACTAAACTCCACAGTGCTGTTGCATGATAATATAGCAACGGAAAAGGAAATAATTCTTCTCCCTATTATTAAAAATAGAAGATAATTTCCAGAGAAGGCCATTGTACAAGAAAAAAAGTACAATGAACAACTTCTGTAATGCACTCATAAAATTAGTATAAGTTGTGTCACACCATAAACATTCAATATACACCATCAAATTTAAATTTTAAATTCAATTCTCAGCACCAACACTATGTGTATCAAAAATTAAACATGTATCAAGAAATCTGTAATAAGTCAATGCATTTTAACTTTAAACTAACACATTAAAATATCTTCTCCATATATAAAAGATAAATTGTTGCTTATTAAAATTAAATATCACTCCTTCTAGCAGGTAGGTATGTTTTACTATTATTAAGTCTCACCCCAAATGTTTTATTTTCTTTAGTGCCTGTGTAAATAGGAAAAGTTACGGCCAAAATTTTACTGATTTTAAAACTATACTGACAATAATATAATTGAAATTAATTAATTATTGAAATTAGTTGGAAAAGAAATCTTATTTTAGAAAATTTCATTATTGCTCAGGAAGTTTTACCTTTAATAGCACTATTTTTTATTTTATAACTCTTCACTCAGCAGAAATGGTAAATGTTGATATCTACTATTAAGGTCTATGTATATTTTAGGTTGGAAGTAAAGTCTTATTTCAATATGTACTTCTAACACTTATTCATGAAATTTACACATACCCTAATAATTGGTCATTATGCTTTCTTGTTTGCACACTTGTTTGTGTATGTTTTCAATATTGCTTTTTCTTCAGGATGACTATATGGTTAAATCAGAACTAGTTTAAAAGTTTTGAGTCTTTATGGTCACCTTAGTCCACTGCTCTGAACAGATATCCAAAATGTATGCATTTAGGAGTGAGTGGTGAATTCACTTTTTAAAATTTTATTTCACTGTAGTCAGTTTTATAACATGATTTCTATAATATTTGTTGGAATTTCATCTGTGACCCTGCACAAAGTAAATTTAAAAAGTAATACATATGCAATAAAAAGAAGATATGTGTTTGTGGGGAGACACTGGGCAAAGGAGTGATTGATCCTGAGTGTGACAAGCCAGGAGATTGGGGAGCATCAGTTCCCAGGCTCCTGGAGTGCATGGTTTGAGTTTAGAGCAGGATCTGCATGACAATATTCAGAGGGATTAAAAGCAAGTTATTTTCAGAGATGTTTGCTTTGGGCCATGTGTCCCCATGGCCTCTGATAAACTTGCCTACATTAGATGGATAGATGTGAGGAAAACCTTCATGCTGCGATTTTTCCCTAATCCAGGGCAAAAACTCCGATACAATATGTTGTCACAGCTTTTAATCTGCAGCTTTGTTCCCAAGTCCTGAAATTACAGAGAAATAACTAGAGAGGTCTCAGGCTGCTGCTGTTTCCCTGAGGTTCTCATGCGCAGAGGCAGCCACTCTGGGATTCTTGACTGAACTGAGTCTTGTCTCTAAGAAATGTTTCATCCTTTATGCAGTCATGGTCCCAAACTGTGATATATGTTATAGATTATTGTCCCTCCCAGTTGAACTCTTCCTTCAGTGCAATGTGTATTTAGTTAGGAGGCTAGCCAATGTTATCTGATTTCTATCATATTGAGTAATTTGGAAAAACATTGCTTTTGGTAACATTTTTTTTCCATTCCTCATGAGCAAGACCTGGCTGATTGTACTCTCATTTAAAAATATTCTTGGTAGTTATAGGGTCCGACTTATAGACTGTGAAGACATAGAGCCTGCAATACTACAGGACATAGTCATATTTCATTTTTTCCAACAGTATTTGTGCATGTCTTTCCAAATGAGATGAAGTATCATTTACTACTTCACATATACAGTTAGGCATTCAATGGATTTGTGGGAAATTTTCAAAATAGTGACTATTATTGTATACAACTCTGTTTTAGATGAATATTCCTTCATTCATATTGTTTTTCTTTTTTTGAAGACTGATGCTAACTCTTTCCAATGATCCTGGATATATTAAAGGCAGTGATACCTTAGTGAAATTGAAATTAAATTAATAAAATTATTTTTCCAGAGAAAATTTGCAATAAATAACAATATGAAAATAAAACTTCAAGAGGGGTATAATGTGGAAAATTACTTTTATAATATATTTAAATATTCTGGAGACAATATAGTTCTATATATTAACATAAGCATAGTTACTTCTTGTACATCTCTCCCCACTCTTTACTTCAGTCCACTTGTCGACATTAGAGAAATCAGTTTCCTGTAGATAGCACAACAAATCAACATTTTTCTTAACTATTCATGTTTTCTAAGTCCTTTTAGGGAAAATCAATCTGCTTTAATTCTAGGTTATTACTTATTAGTAAATATATGCTCTTAGATTTTGTTATTTTTTGTTAGTTGCTGTGAGTATCCTTTGATTTTTTTCCTCCTAGTAGTCATCTTTGTGGTGTGTTGGTTTATGTACAGCTAGAGGATGATATATTTTTCTTTTTTCTTTATCTGCTATATAGTTTGTACCATTATATTTTCATGATTATCTCTACATTTTTGTTTTGCAGAGCAGGATTCTCTTATGCATTTCTTGTAAAACCAGCCTTGTAATAAAAACGTCCCTCAGTTTTCATTGTTTAGGAAATATATTATTTACCTTTATTTCTGAAGGATAGTTTGTTAAATATAGTTTTCCAATTTGCATTTCACTTTTTTGCAGGAGCATAAAATGAACACCAATATTCCCTCTTGTAAAGTTGTCTACTGAAAAGTCTGTTAGTTTGATAAAGATTTTAAAATACATGATCTAAGGCTTTTTAATTCCACTGGTTTTGTAATTTCTCTTTGCCTTGGGTTTCTGATAGTTTTATTATAATATATAATAAAATACCTAGAAATACCTGTATATATAATTTACCTAGAAAATGATTTTTTTAATTTAGTCTACTCTCCATTGAGATTGTTGGACCTGGATTTCTTTATATTTCCAAAGATTTCTAATGTTTACACTAATTATCTTATTAGAAAAATTACCTCTATCCTTTTTTTGCTTTCCTTTCTGCAACACTTAAAATATAAATGATTAATTCCTCACTTAATGCTGTCTACAAAGTATCAGAGTCATTTTTATTTATATTATTTTCCCTTTTGTGATCTAATTAGATCTCATGAAACAACACATCATCAAGCTCTGTAATCTTTTACTCTAATTTATTCTGTTGTTGAATTTTTTTATTACATTTTCATTTACTAAAGACATTAGGCTCAGGATTTCTATTTTTTGTGTACCTCTACCTCTTCACTGAATTTATTATTCATATCATGAATTTTATTTTCAATTTTCTTAACTTTTGTGTCATTATTTTCTTGTGTATCATTAATTTGGTTTACAAACATTATTTTGGTTTCTATTTCAGGCTTCTTTGGGTCTTTATTTTACTAGCACATGTTTGCAATTCATGCACTTTACAATCATCTTGGGGAGTGCTTATGTATACACATTACAGCTTCATTTTTTTTTTTTTAAATCCCCTGTCCTTTTCCTCCTCCTCAACCTCCTTCTCTGGTTTCTCAATCACTTTTATCATATCTGTTGAAACTATTTGTCTTATCACATGTTATGGCTTATGATGTTAACGTTGATTAGGGTTAGTAAGTTCCTGTACATGGCATATATTTACTCCTCCCATTTCCCCTTCTACCCCTCCTCCTGCTTTGCCATTTCCTGATTTCCTTGGACCATTACTCTATTAGATGTGATCTGCCCCTTGTCTCTTTTCACCCATTTTTATCATTTGCTTTGTACTTTGCCTCACTCAAATGAGAGATTCCATAGGGTATTCATAATTGGGTCTGATTTATTTCACTCAGGATTATGTTTTCTAGGTGCACCCATTTTCCTTCAAATGCCTCAATTTTCTTATTTGTTATAGCTGAGTAGTATTCCATTATATATAGACATCACATTTTCTTTATCAAGTCATCTGTTGATGGGCATAGATGCTGCTTACAAGACTTCACTATTAGGAATTATGCTGCTATAATCATTGGTATGCAAACATTGCTGTAGTATGATGACTTAAACTCTTTGGGGACAATACCTAGCAGGGGGATAGCTGGATTGTAAGGAACTTCTAAATTCTATTCTTTGAGGAATCCCCATACTGACTCTCACAATGTTTGTACTAGTTTCCATTCCCATCAAAATGCAGGAGAGTTATTTTTTCAACACGGCTATGCCAGCATTTGTTATTGTTTGATTTCCTGAGGACTGCCATTCTTTCTGGAGTAAGATGGAATGATAGAGTTGTTTTAATTTGCATTTTTCTAAAGGCCAGAGATGTGGAACTTGTTTTTCATATATTTGATGACCATTTGTATTTCTTCCTTGGTGAAGTGTCTGTTTATTTCTCTAGCCTATTTTTTGACTGCGTCTTTAATTTCAGGTGGTTTAATGTTTTTACGTTCTTCATATACTCTAGGAATTATTCATCTGAGGAGGAGCTGGCATTTTTTTTTCCATTGTGTATGTTGTCTCTTCATTCTACTAACTGATTCTTTTCTTGCACAGAAGGTTTTTAATCTGATATACTCCCCTTTGTTCATGCTTGCTGGTATTTCCTGTGTGGTTGAGGTTGTATTTAGAAAATCATGTCCTACACTATGTCTTCAAGTATTGTATCTATCCAAACATTTAATGTTTTTGTTTTGATGTTTGTATCTTTGATCCATTTTAATTTTGCTTTAGTATATGGTGAGAGATAAAGGTCCAGTTTCATTCATCTACAGGTAGATAACCAGTTGTCCCAATACTACTTGGTGAATGGTCTGTCTTTCTTCCAATGTAAGCTTTTGTCAAATATCAAATAGACGGATGTGCCTGGGAAGGTGTCTGCATCGTCAGTTCTGTTCCATTGATCAATGTGTCTGTTTCAGTTCCAGTACCACGCCATTTTTATCACTATTGCTATGTAGTATAGCTTGCAGCCTGATATTGTTATGCCACCTGCTTTGCTCTTATTGTCCCAAATTAGTTTTGCTACTCAGGGTCTCTTTTGGTTCCATATGAATTTTAGGATTTTGTTTTCTCTAGATCTGTAATGTATGCTGTGGCAATTTTGATTGAAACTGCACTGAATCTGTGTAACAGTTTGGGAAGTATGGCTATTTTAACATTTTTTGTTCTGCCTATCCAGGAGCAAGGTACATCTTTACATTTTTCTGATGTCTCCTTTAATCTCCTTCTTCAGAGTACATAGTTTCCTTTGTGGAGTCTTTCACTTCTTTGTTTATGTTACTTTCTAAGTATTTCATTTTTCTTGAAGCAACTCTGAATGGTATTGTTTTCTTAATTTCCACCTCATTTCTTTCATTGTTGCTATACACAAATGCTAATGATTTTTGTGTTTTGACCTGGTATCCTGCTACATTGTTGAAATTGGCTATTGGTTCTAAGAGTTTCTTGGTGTTCTTGGTTCTTCTCTGTAGAGTGTCTTGTCATGTGCAAACAGTAATAATATGAACTGTTCCTTTCCTGTATGTATCCATTTTTATTTCTTTTTCTTGCCTGATAGCTCCGGCTAATGTTTCAAGTACCTTGTTGAATACCAGAAGTGATAGTGATCATCTTTGTCTTGTTCCTCATTTTAGGGAGAATGCTTTTATATTCTTTCTCCCAATTAATATGATGATGGCTATTGGTTTGTCATGGATAATGTCTATCATATTGAGGTATGGTCCTTCTATACCTATTTTATTCAGAGTTTTTGTTTTGAATGGGTGTTAGATTTATACAAAAGCCTTTTCTGCATCTATTGATATGACCATGTGATTTTTGAACTTGCTCCTTCTTATGCGATACTTTATACTTATAGACTTACATGTGTTGAACCATCCTAGTATCTCTGAGATGAATTCTACTTGATCATGGTGTAGCAGTTTTTAGATAATATGCTGCATTCTGCTTGCTAATATCTTGTTGAATGCTTTCCATCTATATTCATTGAAGAGATTGGTATACAGCTCTTTTTTAGTTGGCTTTTTATCCGGTTTGGGGATCAGGGTGATACTGGCTTCAATAAATGCATTTGGGAAAACTCTTTCTCTTTCAATTTCTTTGAATGGCTTGAGAAACATTGATGGTAAATTATCTTTAAAGGTTTTGTAGAATTCAGCCATGAATTCATCAGGTCCTACCTGGCTTTTTTTATTTGGTAGATTCTTTATTACTGAGTCAATTTTATTGCTTGTGATGGGATTGTAAAATATATTTGTGTCTTCTTTTGTTAGTTTTCATAGTGTGCATTTGTTCAGGAATGCATTTCTTCAACATTTGCTGCTTTGTTAGAATATAATTTTTCAAAGTTGTTAGTAACTATTTTTTGGATTTCAACAACCTCTATTGTGACTTGGCCTTTGTGATTTCTAATTGCATTTATGTGAGTCTTCTCTCTTTCTCTTAGTGAGTCTTGCTAAGGGCTTGTCTTATTTATTTACTTTTGAAGAACCAACCCTTCATTTTGTTGATTTGTTTTATGGTGTTTTCAGTGTCAATTTCATTAATTTCTACTCTCATCTTTAAAATTTCTTTCCCTTGCTTTAGATTAGGGCTGTCTAATCTTTCACTCCAGTTTTGAACTTTATTGTTTAACTCTTCCAGTTTTTTGCCTTTTCCTCTGAAATTCACCATGGGTTTATTGACTGTCATTGCTGTAAATTTTGGCTACTCTTTGAACTCAGCTGTTTTCTTCCTCCCCTCTGAGAACTCTTCATAGATTTCTGCTATGTGATATTTGTTTGTTTTCTTCTCCCTTTGTGAATCATAGCTCTGCTATGGGGAATTTTGAGGAGTTGGATATCTTCCATTTTCTTGTTTCCAAATTCTCTTACTTGTGCCTGTGTTTATCAGTTGTAAACGTTACCCAAATGATGTTTGCAAACATTATATATATATAAATATATATAAATATATATATATGTGTGTACACATATCTACATGTATGCATCTTTCTCCAAAGTTTCAATCTTACATTTTTATGTGGTATTCCTTGCAGTTAGTCTCCCCCCCTTTTCTATTCTCTAGATGAGGTAGAGAACCTAGACAGCTCTTATATCAGAGGCAATGAAATCACAGTTCTACAAAATAACAACTAACATACATTTGAAACGTGACATACACATGAAACTGCATTACTAAATAAATCAATGAACATACAGAAATTTAAAACAATAAAATGTCCACTGGGAGCATTGATTAGATATTCCAGTCAATCACTGAATACATAGTTCCCAAGCCACTTCTTCTTCAGAAAGTCTGAGTGATCATACCCCAATTACTCCTACAGTCATTCCACTGAAAAACTGGGGTTAACTCAAACTCAGGCCCTGTTCCTGGCAGATTGCTGGCATTCTTGAGTCTGCACAAGCCCACGTTCTTGGCTCAGAAACTCTTTCTTTCCCAGGGTGTAATGGTGAGTTGTGCAGATAAGTTCAGTGCCCTTCAATTGACCTCTAAGTGGGATTATTCCAATGGAATCAATTTGACTACACCATCAATAGGCTAATCTGCTGCAGTGGAATCTGTCAGGACTGGTTGAGAAATCATATACCATAGGACTCTGTTTGTGGTCTCCTTGTAATTTAGAGAAGAAATTCACAGCTATACTGTAAGCATTGTAACAATCCAAGTCTTTAGCTACAGTCGATGTGCAGCAAATACACTGAATGTGTCTCCCCTACTGGTAAACAAACAAATAAACAAAAAAAAACAGAAACAACAACAACGACACTGTAGTTTTATAGAGTCAACCATCCAACGGCCAGAGGGATATGGATTCGTGTAATGTCCATTTAGGGCAGGGAAAAGAAACAGAACTAATAAGAAGAAACAAACAAACAAACAAACAAAATCCCTTTTTTCTGTCTAAGTCATCTGTTCTGAGCTGTGGAAAGGAGGAAATAGGAGAAGGGCAAAGAGTCTTATTGATGTTAAGGATATATTGTTTTGTGTTTACAAAAGGGTAACAGGGAAAACTGTACAAAATTAGTAGTGAGAGATAGGGATGGGGAAATGTTCTCTGTAATATAAATATATAGAACAATGTAAATATTAGAGTAAACGTTTAAGAGAGTCAATTGGAAAGGTAGAGAGTGGAGAAGAGTAAAATTGAGAATGAAAAAACCCAGGGGAGAGATTGTCAAGCAAAGAGTGTGGGTGAAGGTAGGAGGGAATGTAAATAAACAGGAGAGAGTTCGCTTACCCTCTAAAAACTGTATTGGGAAGAGAAAAGAAAGAAGAAAAAAGAAAAAAAAAATTAAGATAAGTAAGCATGAGCAAAGTACAGCTACATAGGCATGCTTATAGAAGAAAATAGTGAGATTAGCCTAAAGTAATGGGATCAAAGTGTGTGGAATAGTGCATGGAAGGAGGAGACCAACAAAAATAAAACCAAGGAAAAGTTTAAAAATAGAGTAAGAATAAAAAATGAGAAAATAGTGCAGCCAAATAAAGAATAGTAAAAACGAAGATTGAATTGTTTTGGTTTCTTGGCTCCTTTCCTCAGGCGTATGTTACGGCACAGAACTCCAGGGACAGTGTGACTTTGTCATGCTAGAAGACCGGGGGCTGCCGGAGCGCTGAACAGTATTGGGTCTAGAGGTCAGTTGTGGTGAGAACAAATAATTCCTGTGAGCTTCAGGCCTTTGTAGCTGGGGATAAGCCTGGCTTTTGGCAGCCTCTAGAGCAGAGTCAGGGTGGTCCCAGGCCCTTCCTGTTAGTGGAATTGGCCCCGGTCATGCTGCCAT
>PVJO010035050.1:0-10295 GCA_004026905.1 Hystrix cristata | reverse complement strand
AATACTGAGTTACAATAATCTCTTACGTTTGTGTCACACTCCGTGCCATTCAAAACACTTGTGCGCATATTTGATCCTTTGTTACTGACAACCACAAACCTGTGAGTAGGGTGAGCAAGAATTGCAGTTCCCACTTTTATATGTGGACTCTATGTTAGCTAAGTTATCTAAAGTAAAAGGGGAACTGGATCTGAATATCGGGGCTCCGCGAACGGATTTCTTATGGTCTTCTTGATTACAAGAAACATAAAGGAGGAAACAAGCAATTTGGTCAAGATCAACTAAGGTTTGGGGACCTATCCTACCAAAAGCAGCAAAAAAACACTATAGGGGGAAATAACAAAACATAAAAGGTGCTTATAAGAAAGAAAGAGAAATTGCAAGGAACCAGAACTAAAGATGTAGCTGAAATGTGGAAAGCTAAACCAATGGCCTGAAGCCCTGGCACTTGATTTATTCAGGACCCGTGTGTTTCAACACGCAACGGGGACAGGAAATGTGGAAATGATAGCAAAAGACAATGAGGGGCCTTCAAACATTCTGTTCTTAGGAATGTGTACTAGAAGAAAAGGTCTGGCAAGCTCTTTGACAGATAAGAAGAGTACTTGTCTCCACTCTGATCTGAGTAAATAAAAACTCACCTCAGAGAGAGACTGTTTGCAAACGAATTTGATTAAACAGTGACAGCTCTCATCCCAACACAAGGTGACTCAGAGGTAATTCCATTATCAGTTCTAGTCTGATTGTAAAAAGCCTTCTGAGTAATAATAAGAAACTTGCCTTTACCTGGTCCAGTGGGGGTGCTTCTGAAAGGTGTTGAGCTGGGTGATTTCAATGTATTAGAAACTCTTTGGCTAGAGATTCAGGAAGAATCTTCAGCATTTCACAAGCCAAATGAGGCTGATCCAGTCTCTAAAATTTTCTGAGGGGCCTGTTCATTTATAAAATGAAAGAATTTTAATTTAAATCCATTCTTCCAACACCAAGAAGTTGTGATCAGATGTAAATATTGTATTGATGTGGAATCTTTGTTTACTCAGAGTAATATAGATATATGTGTATCCCGCTTAGAGTAACAATCGGCAACATGACCCAAGTAGAAGGAAGTAAGTGTAATTATTCGGTAAGTTCTTTGCAATTTTAAATTATAGTCTATACAATAAGGTTGCAAACTGTGACCAGGACTGACTCCATCCTGAGTCATGATTTATACATTATTGCTTTCTGTTATGAGGAGTCCCTGGACCTTTCAGAAAAGTCTGTGGTATTGTCCTTGCTTATCTTACAAACATGTACATTTAGGACAGAAAGATGGTGCCTCTAGGTCCTTAATGATAGAAGAAAACAAGCATAAAATATTTTTATATTTTAGAAAATATAAAATTAAGCACAAAGAGATTTTAGTTATAGCTAGGTCACTAAAACTTCATACCCAAGATTTTCTCTTGGCTAGCAAATTTACTCAGAGAAGAAAATACAAAAAGATTTTCAAATTTTATGATAAATACTGTAATAAATAGGATAGATCATGATGTGTTTCATGCACTAGTCGTGGAATTTTATAGAAAATCATTTGTGTAGAAATGGGATTTCACAGGTAATAAGATACATATGAGAATAACTTTAAGACTTGTTTTTCAAAATGACCTGAAATTTGTAAATGTCACTTTCGTGTTCATGTCAATTAACTTTTGCAAATACTAATTAGTGTGATTCTATTCTCTAGAGATTAAGCTAGTGAAAATTACAGGATGCAGGGAAGTCCCAAGGTTAAAAATCGAAAGACTAGGGATTGAGTGGTTTTGTTTGGTCTGAAATTCTAGATTCCTTCTAAAATATTGTAGGAGTGTCTACTGAAACCTCCTGATTTAAAGATCTTGCTACCAAGTTATGGGACACGAAAGGTAAAGATATTGAAATTAATGTACATGGAAATTAGAAACACATTCATTACATTTTAGTTCAATAAGATGATGATTTAAGGACAATAATCTACATAATGAAATATCCTGTATGAAGAACGTAAAACCTATCTTGCAGCACAGATTTCCCCATCAACCAATCAAATAACTACAGGTCACTAAACAGATTTTAAATTCATTAAATGAAAGTGCTGAGGTTGGGCAGGAGAATAAGGAGATAATTGGGATACAAACTTAGTTGTTTTCAAGGGTTTAATAATCAATTGTAGTGGATCCCTTAGCTTTTATGAATCATACACCTCCTTAGGTACCTATTAAATAAAACCTTGTGCTCTAAGAAAACTATAGACATGTATACACAACTTGTATGTACAAATACACAACTAGACAGCTGTGGATCGTAAGCAAAGTGATTAGATCAAGAATTAGAGATTCCACCCAACAGAAGGGCACCCGCAGATGCTCTGGAGAGCCGCAACCTGTCCCATGTAAGTCACACCACCCGACATAATGAAAAGAAGACGTGAACACACACAAGGGTAAGTCAGAGGCATGAACCAGCTGAAGCAGGACCGAGGAGAGGCACTAGGACCTCTGCTAGCAAGAGGGCAGGGACAGGCCCCAAAGGACGATGCTTGGACTGGATCCTGCAGAATGAGTTCAAGGAAAAGAGGTCTCTGTGGAACTCAGTTTCTTAATTTGCGAAGTCCAGGGTTACAAGATCTCTGAAGTTCTTCCCAATCATTTTACATTTCATTTTATGGAGCTAGCGATCTCCTAAGCTGATGTTCTTTCACCCATGGGCACCTCTGCTCCCGGCCCTTTTCAGCCAATTCTGTTGGGACTTTTCTTCTAAATAGACAACATTAAAACTGCTCCAGAAGAAAGAGGCCCGGAATATCTTACACCATTGCAAGGAAGGGTCCATGATAAGGTATCACCTGTGTGAACAGAGAAACCAGCCTCTTTTTCTCAATTAGCCCCTGTGTCAGGGAGGTCTCTCAACATTGTGCCAATAGAGAAAGGAACCCGCCATCCATGCTGCTGAAATCGTGGGGTGGGTCATCGAACAGGGACCGCGTAGAGCAAGAACACAAGAAAACATTTCTCAGAAAACAGCATTTCTTCCATTTCAAATGAGACAATGTTTTGTGTTTGTTTAGAAATCATAGAAACTGCAAGTGAACATGCTGTATTGGGTCATCTAGCCTTCCCTCCAGAGAGCTGATGAGTTACCACAACATATTCGCTCAATTCCCTTTCAGTTCCAGTGGGGACTCCGATGGGGTGTTCTCCACATTTGGGGCAGTCTCTGTGTGCTCCAAGTCAGCATTGCGTGAATGTGGCCGTGACCCTGGAAGGGAAGTGAAGAAGAACCTCCGACAAAAGCATTTTTCAAAGGGGCCAGTTAAGAGGAGTTAACTGTATACAGAGATGTTAAAATTGAACACACAAAGATAATTGTGTTTATCTTACCTGAAATGAGTCAAGTTCTGTAATTTTGATTAACCAAAATAAAAGATCATGATTATTTTATTTTCTTTTTTTTAAATTTTATTTTAATGGTACAATTTAGATGTACATAGTGATAACATTCATCATAGGGGATTTGTACCTGTACATGACATATCTTGTTGCTTCTTTTTTTCCCATTCCCCTCCCCTCACCCCCTCCTCCTTTCCCATCTACAAAAGCTTTGTTTCCATTTTATCCTTCCATTTCTTATTTCTCTTGTCCCTCTGTTCCTTTCCCCTTCCCTTGTTCCCTTTCCCATTTGGACATTTTCTTCCTTTCCCAACATAATACATTTTAGTCTTTATTTACATTTTCAGTTTCTCGCACCAGAGAAGCAATGCGGTATTTAAACATGTGTGTCCAATTTATTTCACTTAAGAGTATGGTCTCAAGATGCATCCCTTTCCCTAGGAATATCTCAAGCTTATCGTTCTTTATGGCAGAGTAGTACTCTATTGTATAAAAAAAAAAAAAACACATTTTCTTTATCCATTCTGCTGTTGATGGGCATTTGGGCTGTTTCCAAGATTTAGCTATTACAAACTGTGCTGCTATAAACATGGGTGTGCTGCAGTATGATGCTTTTAATTCTTTTGGGAAGATACTAAGATGTGGAATAGCTGGTCAAATGGAATCTCTAATCCTAGTTTCCTGAGGAATCTCCACACTGATTTCCATAGTGGTTGCACCAGTCTACATTCTCACCAAGAGTGGAGAAGGGTTCCTTTTTCTCCACAGCTCCTCCAGCCCCTGATCTTATTAAAAAGCTTTTGCGTAGCAAAAGAAACTACCAACAGAGCAAAGAGAGAACCCACAGAGTGGGAAAAGATTTTTGCCAGCTATTCCTCTGACAAAAGACTAACATCTCAAATATATAAAGAACTCAAAAAAATCAGACCCCCCCAAATTTAAAGACCCAATCCAAAAGTGGGCAACT
The DNA here is from genome assembly GCA_004026905.1 of Hystrix cristata. NCBI lineage: Eukaryota > Metazoa > Chordata > Mammalia > Rodentia > Hystricidae > Hystrix > Hystrix cristata. The sequence continues at coordinate 5,921 of PVJO010035050.1, read as the reverse complement.
GAAATGAATAAACACTTCTCAAATGAAGAAGTAGAAACAGCAGATAGACATATGAAAAAATGTTCAATATCACTGGTCATTCGAGAGATGCAAATTAAAACAACCCTGAGATTCCATCTCACTCCAGAAAGAATGGCTATTATCAACAAATCAGCCAATAACAAATGCTGGAGGGGCTGTGGAGAATTTTCTAATTATAAATGAATTACTGAATTTTCTAAGTTCATTAAAAGTTTCAGAGTTTATTAACATATTAAATATTATTATAAAATTTTAAGCTTACAAGAGATTATTGGGCATATGTTCTATAGGAACATGTATTATGTAAGCATATATCGTACTATATCTCTATAAAATATATTTTATATCCTTATATATATTATATCCTCATACAAAATACAGTGTGAATCTATATTCTTATATAATATATAACCATACTATATATCAATGTATATAGTATATATTACATATATAACCTTATATTTAATAAATATATACAAATATTTTATATGTAATATGTATAATACACATGTATTCTGGGATTTGTTAAATTTTAGTGTGTCAATTGATCGTGTTAAATATTTTAGATAAATTTTCTCTGGCAATCCTCATAAGGCACTGTGATATATTTTATCCCTATTGCACGTAGATAACAAAGAAACAATCAATTTTACTTCACTTTATGACAGAATGCAGTTTTGAGCTCATACCTGCCTGATTAAAAAACTAGTTACCTTTTATTTTATATCCTTATAGTATCCAGCAATATGCTAAGTGATTGTTAGGAATTTAAAGAGTCGTTATTAACAGGTTTTATATGTGTGGAGAACTTGCTTTGCTCCAAAAATACATGAAGTACGGATTGCAGGCTTCAGGACCTGACTAACTTGAATCCCCAGTCTCCTGTTCTTTCAAACTTACTCATGTTACACAACATCTATACGTCTGCCTCAGTTTTCCAATCTCAACAGGAAACAAGGAAATAGATCTTCAAAAATGGGAAGGGGGTCTAGAGATGGAGGGAGGAGGGAGAGAGGGGAGCAAAAGTGGAAGTAAAACAAATTAAGATGTGTTATGTGCATGTACTGACTCCCCATGATGTATGTAACTATTATGTACCACAAAATGTGCTAACGAAATATTTATCATCAAAAAATAACTATAACATTGAAAATACTTTAAAAGCTACAGTTTCACATTATGTCCTTCATATGGTTGTTATGAAGGTTTATTTTGTGGCTACATGAAATGCAGTTAGAATATTGTCTAAAATCTAACCTATGACTAAATATTAAGTTTGCTGCATGATTATGTAATTATAACTAAACTAATATTAATACACTCATTTCCAATGTATATCATTTATAATATGCTGTATGCATATTTTATTAATAGAAAATATTATTATCATTGTGTATCTTACCTCTGTTTAATTGATTTGAAATCTCTTCATCATATACAGAGTCCTCCAAAAAAATGCATCCATGCTTCAGGAAAAGAAAAATAGTACAAAATTTTTTCAACAGATGATGTTACTCTCGTATGGGGGACCCCAAGGGATGTCGTATATCACAGAAAACCTACTACACTGCCGGCCCTTAGAGAAGAAATTGAAGCGACCAAGGTTACCCAAGCAACAGCTCCCCCCACTCATCAGTGTTGGGAAGCCCGTGGGCACCACTCTGAGCACTTTTTGAAACTGTAGCGGCCAAAAGTAACTTGTGTTAATCTCATATGTCTCAATGAATTTAGTATTAAAATATTTATGCAAGTTGTTCGTTTCCTGAAGTGCGTATACATTTTTGGCAGATCTGTATTTATTTCCTTAAATCCTAAATGTCTTCAGTTTTCTATTGTATTCCCATTGAATAGAAATCTCTCTAAGAGTAACATCTCTCTTAATTTGCAAGTTTACTTTGAATTAATACATCGGATTGTGTCGTTCTAACCGAAATCTCGAGGAGGCATTAGGATAGTTTAACCCGGCACACGGAGGTCACTCAGAGGAGGTCCGGGGGAGGCAGAGGTCCTGGAGAGGCAGGGTTCCGAGTCCTCTCGGGGATGGCTGAGGACTAATATGCGGGATGATGGTCCATTCGCAGATGAAAGCCTGGCTTGTTGTCGGTCCCTCCGAGCACAAGATATTTTTTATTTTTTCGGCAACTTCATAGGCTAGATATTCATTTAAATTTATCAATTGATCCTAAAATTCTTAACCCTGGAGTCATGCAGCTATATTGTGCAGTTTTCAATTTCTATTCATGCTTAATTCTTATACTGATGATAGAATATTGCAAAAGTGCATTAAATGAAAATAAAGGACTATAAAATCACATATAGTCCCACTGTGCATTGGTAAACACATAACTTTTTTTTTTTTTTTTTTTTTTTTTGTGGTGCCGGGGATCGAACTCAGGCCCTTGTGCTTAGCACTCTAATCACTGAACTAAATCCCCAGCCCCAACACATAACATTTTAATGTTTGTATTTATTTTGTTTCTTTCTTTCAATATTCACATTTTTTCCTTTTCTCTCTTACTTTTGCATGTATATAACTTTGTAACCCTTTCTCACATAATTACTCATTATGTACACTTTTCTTGCTACTCCATAATGTATAAAACACTTTAAATGCCTATGAAAATTAGTTCTGTAGGTGTGGTTTCCATATTTTTAACATTTCTCCTAATCATTTATATATAAATTTGACTTACTCTATTTATAAATAATACTGCGAGGAGCATTTTGTGTATAAACAAAGGTTTATCAAGCCGTGACTGTGTTGTCCGATCAGGGCTTGCCCTCCAGGACTAATGTGACTAAATTCTGACCTAGGCTACTAGGGCCTCATCATCAATTAGAAGAAGCTGACAAGTGCATTGATGAACTCAACACTCTGTTCCAGTCTTCTGATCTTACGGGCAAAATTTGCTTCGGAGGCACACCTCTCTCCTCTGGGTGGGGCTTGGGAAGTCTAAGGAGGGATCATGTAATGAATGTTTGAACTGAAGCTGAAAGAGAATAAAATTAAACTATGCAGAATCGTGGGACACATTTTTTCAAGGAGGAAAGAGCTTGCACCAAATATACCTGGCTCTCTGATGAATACTGACTATCTAAATATCCCAGCACAAGAAATTAATAATAGGTACTTAGTTGCTAGGTGCTTTCCTAAGTACTTTACACTCTTTGGTTTAATGAACCCTTCAGCAACTTTGTGGAATAGATACTATTATCATGCTAATCTTTACATGAAAACAGGCTAAGTAAAACTTCACAATTTTTTGTATTAATTTTTTTAATGCTTTTATTGTTTTAAATTTTATTTTAGTGGTGCATTTTAGATATACATAGAGATAACATTCATCATAGGGAATTTGTACCTGTACATGATCTATCTTGCTGCCTCTTTTCTTCCCGTTCCCCTCCCCTCCCTTCAACCCACTTTCCCTCCTTATTTACAAAAGCTTTGTTTCCGTTTTTTTCCTTCTATTCTTTTTTCCTTGTCTCTCCATTTCTTTCCCTCTACCCCTCCCTTGTTCATAACTTTTATAAATCCACACAGTCAATATGCAACAGGGCCTGGATTTGATCCAATCTTGTTCCAGAGACCAGGGTCACCCACTACTTTATTTAAGTGGTTTGAGATAAGATTTTTTTTTTTTTTTTTTTTTGCTGGACACTATGCATTTAAATTTCAAAACATCCCTGAAAATACAGTAGATACCTCCTTTTGAGAATAAGGGAAGAGACAAGTCAAGTACCTTGCCCAAGGCCACAATAAGGTGAGAGGTAGACACAGGAATTGAGCCCTGTCTTCTGAATCGCATGGCGGCAGGATTTCTTTTGCGCCACAGCTGCTTTTAAAGGAATTCCAAAGAATACGAACAAACACCTCACCAGAAGGAACTGGCCTAGGATAGACGAGGTCCTGCGTTTATTTTTGTGTGACACCTACTGTGTTTTCTGCGAGGTGAGGTAGGAAAGGGTTTGACAGCTTACCACACAGACTTAACCTGCTAGGCCATGGCCTAAGTTCACCGACTCAACTCCATCCGGCTGTTGGTCTTCCTCTTTCTTATTCCAGTTGTTTTCTTACTCTCCAGCCTTCTCAGCCTGCTCTCCTACTGTTCTCTGGGGAGTTTCCGAGGGGTGCGGAGTCATCTTGAGAACAGCCTTGGCCAAACACAGCTTCCTTCCGTGTCTCCAACTGGAGACCAACTGGAGATGCCTGTTGCATTTACTATGGGTCAGCCTTCACACTCAGCACTTGTTGTTTATTTAACTTTAATGCTCATAGACCCCATGAAGTACCGGCTATTATTGGCTCATTTTACAGTTGATGCGAGTGGACACATAAAGTTAGGTAGCTTTTCCAAGGTCAAAGAGCGAGTGTGTGATGAAGCTGGATGTGACCAACTGCAGACAAGATGCAGGTCCGAGAAGCGAGACTCAACTGCAGAGCACTTGGACTCGCTCTACTCAAGGTCCTACAGTTTGGGGACCAACCGTGTGTCCTGGACTGACTTGTCCAAAACTCCTCCAGAGACACAGTGCCGGCTGCCATCTGATGGGGATTCCGAAGGGGAAGCAGCCACCGAGAGTGTGCGCTCCTGTGTGTGGTGCAGGTGGGCCTGGAGGGAGTTTGTCATGGGCCGGGACAGTGAGCTACTGGAAGTCACAGCGGTGACTCCTCCTCCGTGCCTCTGTTCTGCCATCGAGGGTCCTGCGTCCCCGCTTCCCGGGTCGCGCCGATTCCTCGGAGGGCTGCTGAAAAGACGCAGCCCCAAGCCAGCGCTTTCTCTGCAGATCTTCACTCGGACTGCGGCGGGAACCGGGTACTGGTACTTAACTCGGTCAACGCCTGTTTGCGGGTTGCCCCTGAGCGAGGAGCTGGGCAGGTGGGACAGGGAGGACTCCAGCGCGCGGGGCTGTGGCGGGAGCCAGGCCGGGGCGAGCAGGGAGCAGAGCCGCCCGGAGCCCGCGTCTCCGCGCGAGGGGAGCCCTGCCTCTGACTCCGCCGGCCGGCCGCAGCTCCCGGAGCTCCCGGAGGTCCCCTGCGTCTGCCCGGGCTGGAGCGGAGCCGGCCTCCCGCTGCGGCTCTGCGGCTCTGCGGAGACGACGCCCGCGAGGCACCGAGCTCCAACCCCGGACACGCAGCGGTCTGGAGACTTCCGGGAATGCAACCGTGTCCCTAGACTTTTCTATTCAATTACTAGGTGTTTGAAATGATATTTCAACATGTGAACAAAATAATTATGAGCAGGGCGTGATGGTGCAGTTTGTAATCCCGGAACTCTGGGAAGCTGAGGCAGGAAGATTGCCAAGTTCAAGTCCGGCCTGGGCAATTTGGTGATGTTACCAGACCTGTCTGGAAGAAAAGAAAAGAAAAGAAAAGAAAAGAAAAGAAAAGACTTGGATGTAGCTTAGTGTGAAGGCCCTGGGTTGAATCTCCAGTATTGTAAATAATTAATAATAATTATAATAAGTCCTCCCAAATTAAGAAGGAGGTTTTAGAGTTATGTAGGAGAAAGTTTAACCAAGTAGAATAGAATTTACTGGGCTTAGTTAAATTGACTATGGATGTCTAAATTTATTATTTTTATTTGTTTTGCTTTATTTTTAAATTTTAATTTTTTAATTTTTATTAGTAAGTACATGCTTGCAATACGTGATTACATTCACGGTGGGGAATTATTACATGTACATAACACATCTTAATTCTTTTTACTCCTTCACTCATCTATCTCTTCGTCTCCTTCAATTTCCTGTTATCTACGTTATAATTCACTCTTTATTTACTCTTTAGGTTTCTCTCACATTCATTTCTTTACAAGGAATTTCTATAGTGGAAGTATTTGTGTATGGGACACATTTTTAAGACTTTTGAGTATATGTTCAGATTTTTTTTTTTTTTTGGT
>PVJO010035049.1:0-10297 GCA_004026905.1 Hystrix cristata | reverse complement strand
GTCTCTTTACTTTTGCAAACTTGAACAGTTCATCAGCTATGTTATCTCATATTGGTGTATGTAAAACAAAGCCATGCCACCTACCAGTTTAAGATTCCTTGATGTTTCCCTCTTTGTCTTTTGGATTACGTCCAAACATCAGAAAGTGAAGGACTTTCTGTTGCAATTGATGAAATCATTTTTCCTAAAGACAATGTACCACATTGCCTTGATACAGAGGTTTGGATCATATACCTTCATTAGTTCTTTTTCACAGTTGAGGCTTTTGGTGTAAAGAAAAGTTTTCTTCCTTTGCAAGGAGGTCAGGGAAAGAACAGTACAGTGTTTTCCATTAATGAAATAACAGTGGGACATCAAGACCCTCCAGGACCTTGACTCTTACTTTTAGCTTGGCTCAAAGGGTTCTTATTTTAGTCAGGCTTGGGACCTCCCACAGCAATCCAAGAGATGGATGTCCTGGCTGAAGATGCACTAGGCTATTCCAAATGGAAGAAAGTCATGAATTCTAGAGGAGAGAGATGATACTCATCATCAGGCCAAGTGCAGTGTATTTAGACCAAAAATAATTTGACCTTATTTGGGACCTTGGCCACAAGAAGTTTTATGTCACTATAAGTAAAATCTTCTTTCTGATGGCCAGAAAGATCCAGGTTTCAATTCTGACTCTACAAGTTATGCTGTTTAACATAGAGTTCAGCAGTTTATCTCTCTGAGATCAGGCTCTTCATCTGTGAGATGGGAATAACCATCCCCATCTCAAAGCATCATTGTGAAAAATAAACAGGACATATGTGCTCGATGTGTGACATACGACAGGTGCCACAAATATGTGAGGTATCTCCTCCTCCTTGTTAAGTGACTTCCTGTATGGCTTCTTGGGTTTTCCCTGGTGACATCACTGCAACAATATCTTGGACTGGCTGATTTGCAAGAAGAGATATAAAATCAAAGTTTACCCATCCTCTAGACAATTAAAAATGTGCAATCAAAAAATGAGCAACTGAAATGAATAGACACTTCTCAGAAGAAAAACAAATGGCTAGTAAGTACATGAAAGAAATGCTCAATATCTCTAACCATCAGAGAAATATATATTGAAACAGCATTGAGATTTCATCTCACTCCAGAAAGAATGGCTATCACCAACAAACCAAACAATAACAAGTGCTGGCAAAGCTGTGGAAAAAAAAAAGGATCCCTTCTGCCTTGTTGGTGGGAATGTAGACTGTTACAACCACTATAGAAATCAGTATGAAATTCTTCAAAAACGTAAAACTAGAAACTCCATTTGATTCAGCTATTCCCCTTCTGTATATCTTCCCAAAAAATTCAAAGGCATCATGCCAAATTAATACATGCATAACCATGTTTATAGAAGCGCAACTCATAATAGCTAAATTTTGGAAGTGGCCTATATATATCTATCAGCAAATAAATGGATAAAAATGGTATTTACATATAAGGAAGTACTACTCTGGCATAAAGAAGGATGAACTTGAGTCATTTGAAGGAAAATGGATGCACCTTGAAGCCATAATATTAAGTGAAATAAGTAAGACACACAAATCTTAAATACTGCACATTTTCTCTTATATGATAAATTCAAAGTATACATAATTTCAAAAACAGGAAAAGATAGACAATAAAAAACAAGAACATAGATCTTTTGCAAATGGGAAAAGAATCTAGAGATGGAGGAGGGGAGTAGGAAGGGAGTAAAGTGAATTAAGACATGCTAAGCACATGTACCTGCTTCCTAAGAGGAATCTAAACTGTAAGCATGTACTAATAAAAAATTAAAAATATGTGTAGCCTATATATATGAGATATATATATAGGCCACTTCCAAAATTTAGCTACTATGAGTTGCGCTTCTATTCTGGCTCTCCCATGAATTTGCTCTGCTGGTGATATTCTGGCTCCGATTAAGCCTTCACGATTTGTTGAAGTCCTTGTAAAAAAGGTTTCTGACTTCTTATATCTGGGTCCTGTATCTAATTTGAAAGGCTAGGGTCGGCTTGTTGGAGAGGCAGCGTTTAATGGCCTTAGATGCAGAATTTCAGGGACTCAGAGTCCTGTTTGTCATTAAATCCAAATTTACACTGTGGGGCAGATTCTTTTCTTCTGGCCTTCATTTGGCTGGATTCTCACTTATTGACTCAAATTTGTTTAGTTGCATTTCATTCAATAAATGTTTCTACCCTAAGCTATGCTTTGCAATCATTTACTAGTAGTTATTTGGGTCTCACAGTTTGATAAAGATAAAAGAAATGAAAAAATAAACAACATAAAGTTAACTACAGATAGTTTTAAATATCTAAAATTTTAAAAAATGTTATTGGGTAAAAGGGAAAATAAATAAATCAAACAATAAACTGGAAAAACTGTCTGCAACATTCACAGATCAGTGTCAGTGTGGTCCCTATATTGATGATATCTTACTAACTATAAGAAGGAAATCATAAACATACATATAGATAAAAATACAGGCATTATAGTTGGATAATCATTAAAGTATAAAAATATATGAATTAGCAATTAGAAAAAGAAAAGAAAAATAGTAAATGCACCTATCAAAAATTAAGAAGACTTATTAACAGTCAAGTAAATTTAAATTAATGTACTGGTAACCTGTATCATTGATTTTTATTCTGGATGCCACATAAGCACAAGATTATTAGATGGCAACTTGGCAGTCTTTGGACACGTAGAGGATGTTTGGAAAGAATAGGCTGTTTGACCAAATAAGTTCTTATATATTATAATATACCCTTTTTATTATAATATACTATCTTGTGTTAATATCCATATAAATATAGGAGTAGTTTCGTACCAGAAATGTGTGTAAGTTAGACAAGATATGGACTTCTTATCTACAATGTTATAAGACACATGATAGAAATCTGGATACAAAGCCAATTAGTAAAATTGTCATGTAAATCTCAGGTTAGTGAGATAGTATCTCCTCTCATGAGATGGAGTGGTATAAAATAGGACAGGATCTGTGCCAGAAAGATAAACAGAGGAGGAAAAACAAGCATTTATTGAGACATGGTGTATTACAGAGACTTTGCTGAGAGATACAGCAATCCTAAGAGATGAGTGTAGTTTTCCTCGCCTAAAATGGGGATGAGTGAAGCTCAGGAGATCAAACCACTTCCCGAAGGTCTCAGAGTAAAGAAGAGAGAAGCTGGGATGACTGGAGCTCAGGTCTCTTGGGCTCATCCACATACCACCAGAGGGACGAGCAGAGGAGAAATTTGAGTTTCACATTCGGCTGTAGCCTCTTGGTCAAGTGCTCTCTTCTTCATGATAATCCCAACTGGTTTAAGACAAATTAATTATGTATAAATATGCACTTTTGAAATATGACTGATACTTTTAAAAATCATCTGGCAAGGAGTCACTGACTTTGAGCAGCAGAAACAATCATTTCCTGTGTTCAGTAATATTTCTACAAGCAGAGAAAATTTACTGAACAAAGAGTGTTTGATTTGAAGCCATAATTTTCAGAGTATGTATCTTTCTGAAAGTGATGATTCTGTGTGATAAGTAAATGTACACTTGAAAAAACAGTAAAATTTAAAATGGGGCATCTTAAACCCTTTCATCTTGACATTCTGAGAAACATAGTTCAGAGTTTTGAGAACACTTTCCACCCATTGAAGTGTCTCTTAGGTTACACCACTCTGATTGAACCGTAATCGTTTTCAACTGTACTCTGATAGACCATCTTGTTGGAGAATTCTTCATTCTGTGATAGAAACTTCTTTGCAAGAATCTCAATGTAAGGGTTGGGGATTTAACTCAGTGGTAGAGTGTGTGTGTGTGTGTGTGTGTGTGTGTGTGTGTGTGTGTGTGTGTTTTAATTTGTAACCAAAGAATCCCGAAAACACTAGCTGCCATCCACATAGATGTCAGAATACGGTGTTTTTCCCAGGATGTTCATGAGTTATGCAGTTTGAGAAAGTGAATCAACCAGAAAGTTTAGTCTGCAGCTTCAAGGCAGAAAAATTGAATGGCGAGTCATGAGCTGAGACTGAGATTCAAGAGTGCAAAGGGGAGAGTGCCAGAACCTTTCTGGGGGAGCTTGTTTCTCAGGGTTATTATGAAGTCAATGATACAATACACACACACAATATTCTCTTTTCAGTATGGAGGGTGAGATATTGCAGTGGTTCAGTGAGCAGACTCTACAGTCAAATTTTCTGGGTTTACATTTGGTTTCTGTTGCTTCCTGACTGCGTTAGCTTGGGTAAGTGAGACACTGTGAGTCAGTTCCTTTGATTTGCAAAATGAAAATGATAAAAAATAGTTTATATTTCATAGTGTTACTTTGTTAATTAAATGAGTTAGTGTACATAAAGTGCTTAGGACTGCTCCTGGGGCTTAGTATTATTAAGTGTGTGGAAGTATTTCTTATTCTTAGTATTTGTTTGACTATACAATTGGCCTTTACTATCTCACAGACATTGCAATGATTACTTTATAAATTGCTGTGGTATTCTATACTATAATTACAGAGCACATTATGTGTAGCATATATTTGCCTCATGCTAAGGTTTTATGGTATTAAAAACAATAAAATAAGAAAAAGCATTAATTAAGCTTCCACCTGAAGTGAGGCTCTGGCACACACCATTAGGTTAGGAAGTCTGAGTTGTGTTTGTTCATAGTTCTAGCTTGCAAATGAGAATGCTGAGAATGGGAAAGTTGGACAACTTGATCCAGATCTCAGAGTGAAAGACAGACATCTACTTGGGTCTCAACCCACGACTGACTGACTTCAAATTGGAGAGTCTATGGCTTTAATCTCAATGCACAGCTATATACTGTACAAGGTCATGGAAGGAACCATGATATGAATCATTTCATTGCACCAAGTCAAAAGTATGTTCCTTTGCAAAGCTTCCTTCAAGTGAGCCATACCTTTCAGCCAGCTGCTCTTTTCTCTCCTTTACCTGGGAATGAGACAGAAAGTGTAGAGGGAGGTGACTTCAAAGTTCTGCAGAATGGTGGCTGAGTGAGAATGAGGTGAAGTGTGGCACATAAGAGGATCCAAAGGGTTGGTTATTTCTCAAGATATCAGACAAAAGGGGGAACACTGAAGAGTTCCTCAAATTTTTGATTCAAGTGAATATTAAAAGAATTGCTAGAGAAGCTTAGCTGATTAAGACAGGACTATGACAATTGGAAGACACATAATAATTCTCTTTGAATTTTCCAAGAATTTAACATTGTTTAGGATTATAATTTATAATGGAAAACATAAGCCATTTATAATGTAAGGCAAGTTTTGGTTGATACAGCAACATTTTCATAATTTTCCAGGTGCAGACCAATTGATTATGAAACATTTTTTCTCAGTAATATCATACCCTGTGAATTACACTTTGATCATACATACTTAAAGAAGATATGAAGAGTCTACCACAGGTACTTGGCTTCTACATCTACAGGAAGAATAGCACTCAAACACCGGTTGTATTCTACTGGTCCAACCGGTCAACCTAGTAAGGCAGTCAACTCAAGGGATTTAAAAACATTGGTCATTATTCTCATATTATAATAGGATACTCAAAGTGAAAATAGTGTATTTTTCTTTAACAATACATCTTGTCAAATTTGTATTCAATAATACAAACCAGCTCTCAGAAAACAAAAATAAAAAGCAATACTACTTCATAGCATTTACTGGTCTTTGTTGTGTAGTTTACCAAAGTGTCCGGCTAGTAAAATGTCCAAAATACAATACAGAGCTTCTAGCACACCTCTGACTTTCTTAGGGCCCAGGTAGAAATTCTAGAGTCAGTGTTATCAAAGATTCACATTCTCTCCTCTAAGAGAGTCAGACCATCAGGAGGACTCCAGAAGCAGGTGACGGCAAGCCAGCAAGGTTTGCTTCTACTTACTTTTGGACTTTCTCCACAAGAAGAAAAAAGAATGAAAACTGCAATAAAGAAACCAATTTAAGATTTCTTTCTCTCATCTTTTGCTGAGCAGAGTAGAAGTATCCATCACATTTTGGGAGAAAAGCTTTTATTTTTCCCCTCTAAGCTATGAATTCCATGTGGAAAGTGGTCATAACTGTGTTGTTCTTTTGTAGACTAACCTATGAAACATATTAACATAAGGGACAGAGAATGTCTGATGTTCTAGGCTTCTGGCAAAGCCTGTTTGTAAGACAAAGGATTTGAAAATATGCTGCCTTAAAATATTCTTGGCTATGTTAACTTCATTTTAGGAGTGTTTCAGAAGAATACTAATCACACTTGGATTCAGAGAGTATTTGAGAAATGTGGGAATTGGGTTAAATCCAACATCCTTCATTATATGTCCATAACAAACCCTCAGGGATTTGCATTTGTTGAGCTTGAAACAAAAGAAGCAGCCCCAAATATAGAGGTAGGCGATAATCTTTAAATCTTTGTGGAATGCATTCTTTAGTAACCATTTGTCCTCATCCTTTCTTGACTAGATGGCACAGTGTCTTTCTTTCTCAGAATGTTCAGGACAGTATGTTATTCATCTGCAGTCCAAGGACCTACAGTGTTGTTGACATTCAGTGAGGGTTTAGTGAATAAATGGTGCATCAGTCAAACAACAGGTTGAATAGACACTTACTCACCTGACCAGCTATTGAACAAAGTGAATGATTTACTGCAACACCTTATTATCTAGGTAATATGAAAGGCATCACAAACTGCTGTTGCAGACTATACTCAATTATTTAAGCAACTCTCAGATTCCCCCCAAAATAAGCTGCTATAGAGGAAATATGCTGACTACATGAAATATGAAATGAAAAGGTTATATTTTACTTCATGTTTAAGAAAACGTTGCCTATGATGAGGTGATATAATTTTTGTTGGACAAATCTTTCAGTATAAAAACAGGAAGTACATTTTCCAATAAAATATTTTTGCAAACAGCTTAGTTTTGTATTAAATGAAAAACTACCACTGTAAAATATGATTTCCTTAACCAAGTCAATGCATTCCAACAAGTAGTTATGGAACCTCCATGAATTATCTCATATGACATACAGGTTAATGAAGCAGCCCCTTCTGTCTAACGAGTTCTGGAATAATGTAGTTGTCCCTGGGTTGAGTAATGAATTACTTAAGAGATAGCTAAAGAAGTTATTGACAGAAATAGTTTTTATTTTCAAAGGACATGCAATCATAGCTGTGTCATGTAGGCTTTATATTTCCTGACTCTGTATTTCTTACCAAACATTGGGCTAGGCTCTGTCTTTGAAACCTAGGCAATTCCTGGAACACAGTTTAAAGTCAGAAAGTATTTGTTCAATGCGAGAAGGAAGGAAGGAAGGAAGGAAGGAAGGAAGGAAGGAAGGAAGAAAGGAAAGAAGGGGAGAAAAGAAGGAAGATAGAACATCAAATAGGTCTTTGTTCTTGCCTTTTAATAGTCATGATTTTTTTTTCTAATATGGAACGCTTCACAAATTTGCGTGTCGTCCTTGCGCAGGGGCCATGCTAATCTTCTCTGTATTGTTCCAATTTTAGTGTATGTGCTGCCGAAGCGAGCACGATAGTCATGATTTGATGGAAGATGTGTGATCAGAAAATAATGAAAGAATTATTCTGCTTGAAAGGAAGGTCAAGGGAAGACTTATGTCTTGATTTGAATTGTGTTTTAAAAATACAAACTTTTCCTGAAAGTTTGGGGATTTCAGGCAGAGGAAATAGAGGCCTACAAGGGAAAGAGGTCATGATAGACTCTGTGATATGAATTTCTCTTGGTTTGGCTGGGTAATGTGCTGGGACAGTGTGGAAGAGGCTGGAGCTGAGGGTAAGAGAGAGGCGGGAACCAGTTAAGAAAAATGTACTTCAGCTGCATGTGTGCATTGTGCAAAGATGCCCGTGAATAGGGTAGCTACGTAGAAAAAAATCTGTCAGTTTCTTATCAAATGAAACATATACATGCGGCATGACTACTCCTGAGTGACGATGAACACATACATCCACACAAAAGTGTACACATGACTATGTGTAGCCACTGTGTGCTTAAGCAGCCCAGATTAGATGCAACCCAAAAGTTCTTCCGAGGATGAAAGGATGGACTGTGGTACATCTCTACACTGGAATACTATTCACAAATAAAAAGTGATGAATATTGATAGATGGAAACTCTCAAACGAATTGTACAAGTAAGTGAAAGAAGCCAGTCTCAAAAAATTATACTCTGTATGGTATTATATTATTCTTCGAAAGAATACCAGAATATTCTTTAATATATACTTCAAAGTCTACTCATAGCAAATGTTTTAGTTGGTTTAGTCAATTGCTGGTTGCTAGAAGTAGGACGAGGATGTGAGTATGAAAGCTTGAGGTGAGGAGGTTTTCAGGTTGATGAAATAATTCTGTGTGTAGATTGTGGTGGTGATTACAGGAATCTATACAATGTTTTAAAATGCCTAGAAGTGTTGGGGCTGGTAGCTCAGTGGTAGAGCGCTTGCCTAAAATGCCTAGAACTATATTTGAATAAAAGTTAATTTTACTCTGTGACAATTTAAAACCTAAAACTTTAAAAATGCTTGCAAATGACATGCAGCCTGAAATGGCTCTTTTTAAATTTCTAAATTTCATAAATGCAGTCGTTTTTATTCATTTAACACACAGCATTCTGGATGTTCGGTCCACCAAGTACTAGGAACATTGTTATTACTTCCAAATAATATATTCTACTTCTATTTAGCGATGTTTCATTTTGTCTCTTTTAAAATGATACATATTGTACTTTCTACCTTCAAATTATAAATTTGTGGGTTTTAAGCAACCTCTCCTGAAAAATTCATGGATATACAAACGTGTTATATTTTGAAGGGAAATGTTAGATTTGGAATATGTAATATTATACTCTTAAATTGGATGAAAACTCATCGAAAAACAGTCTTGGAATGAGATTGAAATTGCCCTCAGTTGTTGCTTTGGCAGTTGCCTCTGGTACAAAGACCCTTATGGATATATTCTCATTTAAGCCCCAACTTTCCATTCGGAGATGATACTGGCTACTGTGCCTTAGTATAATTTTATCTACTTATGTGCATTCTTAATTTGAAAATTGCAGAAAGGCAGAATAGCAAGAGAACAGATGGAGAAACCAATGCCTAGGGGGCCAAATTTATTTCCAAAGGTCGCATGCACGCTAGGATTATAACCCTCCTACCCATGCTCGTGCTCTGTCCTTTGCTCTGCACTCTGGTAGCTAACACTCTTAACTTCTTGCTCGCTCGTATTTTACTTTTTTGAGAAACTATCCCAAGACTCTGGGATTGATCCTCTTGCTTTCATAAAATAGCCATAAAATTGCTGAGAAGTAGACAATTCATTAACCTTGTGCTTCAGAGAAATAAAAGAAATCAAAGTGGTTTTCTGTACTTTTTGTGAGCACGTACAGGCAAGTTTCTTATTGTGAAAGTTCCAGTGTAAGGGGGAAGAGGTCCTTGAAGAACAACCTGATCTCAATTTTATTATCATGATGTTTTACACCCAGAAGAAATGCTGTTTTCCCTTTTGTGGGGTGCGCCTGGGCTCTGACTTGTACTTCGGGAAGTGGAGGACCAGAGATGAGTCACCCACACTCTCTCACTTGGTTGTGTCTATCACATTGAAGGGTGTTTTCCAGAATGATAACATTCCCCCCAGTTTGTTACCAGTGGGGAACTGAACAAACCCCACTGGTTTGTTATCAGTGGGGAACTGAAGCCGCTTTCGACTTTTGAAGAAGCAACTGGACCAAGGGTTGGTCTGATATCTGACACGGGGTTTCTTGGCACAGGGAAGGAAGAGGCCAGGAGGTGGACAACCTTACATGGATTTGACCCTACTGCTAGTTTACTTTGGGCCTTTGCGCCAGTTACTAGATGGTCATAGATCAGGTCTTCCTCTTTGAATTCCAGAATCCGTGTCCACAGCAATGCTGTAACTGTGAATTGTAGTTATTCTTACTGATAAATTATCATTACCAAATACTTGATGTCAAAACACGTTGTGTTAAAGAAAAGATTAAACAAATACATTGAGGCGAGTGCAGGAATATGACCCTTCTCTGACATCCTAACTTGCAGTTTGTACTGAGGGATTCGTCCTTCCTAACACCTCACCTGGAACCACGACACCATCCCCCATCTCTGCCTCTCAGCTAGCTTCCTGGAGAGTTCCAACTGCTGGAACCAGCTCTTAGCTTTTCATTCCTCTTTAGACAAAACCCTTTGGGTACCGATGTGAATAAAACAGACTGTTACCAGTATCAAATGACACGATGCGCAGGATGC
>PVJO010035048.1:0-10317 GCA_004026905.1 Hystrix cristata | reverse complement strand
TTAGACAAAGCAGCTTGGATTTCGTGGTGATGAAATTGCTATTGTAACCCCAACAACAGGTGACTTTCATCCAAGTTGACATGTTAGGGGAATGAAAGCTGTATATTTATATGTGGATGTGTATATAATTCTAGAATTATTAATTTAGTATAGTTATGAGGTGACTCTGAATCTCTTTCCTTCATTAGTTAGAATCTGTACAAAATATGCGTAATAGTATTAGAAAGAATGATGTATTTATTGTTATAACACAATTTTAACATCTTTAAAAGTATTATTAGAATAGTTAGACTGTCATTAATATATTATTATGCCAATCGTCAAATTCTGCCTTTCATGTACATATCAATGTACACATATAAAACTTTACCAAATCAACAAGACCTCTCATAAGTACTATTTTATAATACATCTACAATCTTGAAAAAAGTATTTAAAAAAAAAAAGAAAAAAGTATTTTTTCATCCAAGTTGACATGTTAGGGGAATGAAAGCTGTGTATTTAGGTATGGATGTGTATATAATTCTAGAATTATTAATTTAGCATAGTTGAGCTCTGATAATGGTTTCTTAGAAAAAGTGAAAATTATTAAAGAGAGAAATCAAAAAATTAAGGAACTTTAATCCATATCATATTTATTTTACTTTTACTTAGTAAAAGATCAATAATGTTTTAAAAATACCTAGAATATAGGATTTTTTGTTCATCGGCGTACGCAATTTAGAATTTAATACATTTCTTTTATTAATCAACTCTTTATTTTTATTATCTAAAACCTATTTTTAGTAAGAGGTTTATAAACAAAAAGAATAAATTTCTTGCTTATAATGTTGATTGATGTGGAAAAGTTTATTCAATGCTGTTCTTGATTTACATTTCTTTTAAGAATACAAGCAATAATATGAGACAGTCTGAAGAGCAATCAAATATATTCTTTGTGTGTGTGTATGTATGTGTTCATGTGTGAACTTTTTTTTTGTTTTGTTTTGTTTTGTTTTTGGAGTTGCTTCCTTTTTTTTAGCACCTGTTTGCAGTACATAATGACTACATTTTCGTGGGATGTTGGTCCATGCACGTGGTATATCTTAATTCTTTCTTTATCCCTCCCCCCTTCCCTTCCCGCTTACTCTATTACAGCTTTTCACAGTCCTCTCTTCTCTTCTTCAAGAAATGAATTTTCACTACTGAGCCAAATGATATTGCTGCCCTACAAAAGACCCAAATCGGAGACTCCCGAAATCATGATCTGTGAAAGCGGCAAGCAATGATTTCAGGGAAGCTGCTTCCATAACCCAATCAAAGCTTCATCTATGAGCCCTCTGCCTCAACGCAGCGAAGGCTACTATCCAGCCTGCGTTCGTCATGAGCGCCGTTGGCTTCTACCTCTGAGATCTCAGGTACAGGACAGCTGGAATAATCCTAAGAGGCATTCCACTTCCGGATTGTTTTGTCCTGAGGGAGCTGTCGTCAAATTGAATCAAAGTGAGCCCTGTTTAAATGGTGCTCATTTCCATTACTTTGTTATTGGAACAAAAATACACCTTGCGTTGATATGCTGTGCTGACTTCTCATAACACAGTCCATCTATCCTGACTTAGCCCTGGACCAGTGGTGGTGGCCTATGGCCTGAGTGCCACCGCAGGCGCACAGACCCCTCTCTGCCCCCCCTCTTGTGAGCCAGATCACCCCAGCACAACCCCAGGAGCTGAGCATCATGTAACGCAGCACACAGGGGCAGCGCTGGCACTTTGCAATAAACACGTGGGCTTTGGGTTGCGCTTTGGGTGCTCTAGATCTAGCCCTAGATCTTGAGGTCCTCTGACCTGAGGGAGAGTCATGCATTTCATTTTTCTCTCGTATTGTTTTCACTGGCTCTGTCGGCATAGACTAAAGAGGATCAGTATTACAAAGGCCTTCCCCATCTTATGAATCTTAAAAATTAACCTTTTAATATCATTTCTTCACTGCATCATTTTACTTCATTCTATATCAATTAATTTGACCACATTTATTAATAATTAGTTGCACTTTATAACATATGTTGAAATTCTTTACTGACCAGCTTGTTAAGAGTATTAATAAGCTGTTATGAAGACTATGAAGACTGTTACTCAAAACAGCCAAATGATGTCCACATCGTGGTTAATGAGGGATCGAGAGTCTGAGTCTTGCCCTGATGAGGAAAACCTTCCAGAACTCCCTAGGATTTGCCCCAGTCCACAAACCCAGCCCCAGAAATAACACTAGGCTCTATGCTTTATCCATCCAGACAATCTTTATTTTCTATTAAATCTATATCTTATAGATTTAAAAGAAAAGTCTCATGTACATTACTTATTCGGGTAAATTTAAAAATAATGTAGACTAATATTTCTGCTTACAGTCACCCTTTTATATATGTAAGATATTGTGTATACTAAAATTTAGCACTCTCCTTCATTCACGCTTTCCATGAGACAGTTCCTAACTTATGTTGTTGCAAGCCTGTGTGAGTACCTGCTATTCTTCCTTACATTGAGGGTTCTCAGATTGAGCGGGCCGGTTAGGCTACATGCACACGTTGAATATGATCCCAGGTAACGGGAGGAAGGAGAAGAGCCAGAGCAGGAGAACTCTGCAGTGTTTCGATCTTGTGCTACAGCTAGGTTAGGTTCGATGGGAAAGCCACCGAAAGGCTCCCAGTTCAAAACTTCACTCCCATCGGTGATGAAACCCCATGTGAGGTCACCTAAGGCATCGTCTTCGACTGAGACTGTAATGAACATGCAGCATCCTGAGAAGGACGGTCTCCTGAGTAGACACTAAATTCTCAGTATTGTGGCATCTGACCATACTTCCAAAAGTGCTGCAGAACTCAGAGAAACATCGAGTGAAATCAGTTCATAGAACAGGTAGAATTAACAGAGAAGAGAGAATCCAGTGGGCTCCTGTGACAAGCGCACTAGGAAAAAACAAGTTGTCATTTATTCAGTCAACACTGTGTGCCAGAAATTTGATAAATACTATCACTTTTAGTCCTTCGAAACACATTTTATGGGATGTCTTTATTCATATTTAAAAATAGTTTTTCCAGAAATGCACTTCTATAAGCATGTACTGTACGATTTACTCTAAGGGAGCCACACGGGAAGCAAGCACAAAAGCTGACCTATCCTCCGTATGTTTACAGAAAAGAGACTCATAGCTAAGCATATAGCCTGTGATTGGCATGTAATATTGAAGAAACGGTCCTTTAATTCAGCAGACTCCTGAGAAAGGGGGTGGTGGGAACATTGCACCCATCCTTAGTACAGATATTGAGGTTAAACACTTAGACATTTTCATAAACATTTCACATGAAACCATAACAAACACCTGATTATTTTCCAGTAATTCCAGAGCATTTATTCTTATTCTGTATTACGAAAGTTTTGATCCAAGATAGATGAGTCTTAAAACCAAGAAAAGAGCTGGGGCTTCCCTACACTACCTTGAGAAGCATCGACATAATCTAACTGGCTGTAAGACACTGGGAGGACAAATGAGCTCAGCTGAGTCCCGGAGCTTCAGAATCCACATCCACTTCATGGAGCAAAGAAGGGAAAGAAGATAAACACAGAAATCACCATGGCAACATGAGAGGCGACCCCAAAACTTAGTCCTTTTTCCAAATTATGACAGTTTGTAAACTTCTGATTCCAGATTCTGACTCAACTTTCACCATAAAGTTACTTTTTTTTTTTTACTTGTATCAAAATCCAGTACTGAAATTGGTGATTGATGGATAAAATACTTTCCTATCTTCTGTAAGTAGAAAATGGTCAACTCTGAGCACTTTGGTGCTCCAGGACTCATTTCTATTAGACTTGTTTTTATCTGATAAGACAAAAATACAAATTGTAAAAGAAACAAAAGAACAGAAATAATTCCCATCCCCAAGAGCGGGAGTGGTATGCTTTGTCTCCAGGATTTATCTGAGAATGACTTGACAGCTGAGCTAGCTTCTGTCACACTGAAGCTCTGTAGATGGGTACACTGCTACTCTCTAGTTTCCTGTTTCTCAAAGTACTTTTTACAACTCCAAGTACACACGGGAAAAGTATATTTCAGTTAATATCTTATATTTTAAAAATAGAGTCTTAAAGAAAATTTTGTTTTAACATGTTAATTTTACCAGTGTTTTAATGTTCTTGAAAAAATAGATATTAGAAGAGAAACTTTTGTTATCTTTTGTTTAACCAGTGAAAATTATTTCTTTGGACTTGGCCCACTTGTTTCAGATGGGCAACCAAGCATTACTGCCCTATGAATTTTCAGTTTACCACTCAAATATAAATTTCAGAAGCCGATATAAAGCAAAATTCAACTCAATCACATATTTCACTTATTCACATTTTCTAATAGCAGGATCAGTAGGATAACCACACACAGAGGTGTGCAATCAGCCTAGACTCCTGCAAGACAGAAGGCCATCAATAACTAAGTAAAGAACTGTTTTATGTCTCTAGTTTTGGTCTGAGATAAAGAAATGAACTTACTCATTCTGAGGAAAGAAATTTCTTGTGCCAAGCTGGAGATGTAAGGTCACTCAGGGGATACGTAAAGCCTGGAGTTAGAATCATAGCACAGGAATGAGTACTGAGACCAAGAAGCAGCAATCACAGCCCAGACAGAAGGTCTGGTAAGAACTAGACCAGGGCCCCGGCATCCATGAACAGACTCAGAATTCAGAGGAGAGGCCCGAAGGATGTAGGCATGTCATGGAATAGGAACTGGACAGATGGGCTCTGCTAGGGCCCCAAGGGATACGATTTAAATGGAAGGGCCTCTTCGGACAGTGCTGGACACAGACATGGAGCCGAATCCGACTCTAGGGGGTCTGTGTACTGCCAAAAATCACTGTGGATGTGTTTGTGTACAGGACCATCTTATCCATGTCCTGCTGCTGTATCCGCTCACAGGAGACTGCGTTAACCAACAGAAATGTGTTTAGTTCATAATTTTGGAGGCTGGAAAGGAAAGTCTGGAAGCACAGCTCATGCACGTGGTGAGGGCCACTGTGCTGTTACGTCATGGCAAAGGACAGACGAACCTGTAAGAACACACACCAGGGAAAGGATGGGGACAAAAATCCTTTCCTCGGGGTCCCACTCCTGTGATAACGGTATTAAATAATCCCTATATGAGGAGGAAGGTTCATCTCTTAATCTTTTCATACAGTCAGAACAGCAACTGAATTTCAACCTGAATATTGGACTGTGATATTCAAACTCTATCAAGGATTATCGAGGAAAGTGGTTTTCAAACTTGAGCCTGTATCAGATTCAACTGGTCTGTTAGTTATAAATGTAGCTCCACTATATATGGAGTGAGCTTGGGAAACTCTAAACAGAATTCAAGGTTATACCAATGGAAATTTCCAACAAAAGCCACGGTTTAGAAGGAAAATGTGAGATCAGAGAATTTAGCAAATACTTGCTACCTAGAAGAAAAATACTTGCTACCTAGCAGATAGCAACCTACCTGGAAGAAAAAGCCATAATAAATATATGACCTAGGAAAATATTTGAGAGCTCAAATGGAAAGATGGAATTTGCAATTACCACCTTCCTTCACGCAGGCTGTGAAAAATGTAGATATATATAATTACATCAAGACATTTAAATTGCTAAACATTATTTTAAAATGCTCAATTCAATTCATGGTATGAAACTAATTGATCACGTAACAGGCAGTCACATAAAGGGAATTTGATTTTAAAGTGAATAAAAGAGATAGGTTCACAGCCCAGGTCTGTCTCTTGAACACATCACAGTTTGCATGCAATTTAAATTCTCAAATATATCAAATTTCTCAGAAGTAAAATAGCCCAAATTTTGAGTGATGTGGATGAAACCCAGGACTTCAGCATGCTAAGCAAGCACTCTACCACTGAACTATACACAAGGCCACTCAGAGGTGAAACAGGAATAATGTTCATACTTGCGCAACATAATTAATGTAAAAATTAAATTAGTAACATATGTTTGAACTTGTATTTCTAAACATGGCACACAGAAGAGTCTTTAATATTTTTAGTGGAATGATGAATGAATAGCAACAATATTTGGGTAGAAAGAAAGCATTTTGTCTGGGGTACCTATAAATGTGTTTCTGGAAGAGATTAGCATTTGAAATGGTAGACTGAGTATAGAAGATAGTCATCACTGCAGGTGGCTATCATCCAATTCCCCAAAAGCAAATTTGCTTCTGTTTGAGGTGGGACATTTGTCTTCTGCCCTCCAACATCAGCACTTCTGGTTACTGGCCCTTTAAATTTTGACTGAATCACATTGCTAGGTTTCCTAGATTTTCAGTCTGCAAACAGCAAGTGTGGGCCCCCTCAGCCTCCATACAAATGAGCCAATTCTTACAATGAGACTCTCTCTCTCTCTTTACAAATAGGTAGATAGATAGATGGAGATAAATAAACACGTCTACATGCCTACATCTGTACACAAACAAAAGAGATAAATACATAATATTTATCTCCTATTCTCTGAAGAAGCTTGACTAATAAACTCTTTGGGTAAATCATTCCATATACAATTTAAAATCAGCAGAGACTACCAATTTTCAGGGCCAAAGCTCCTTGACTGTGTGCCAACATCCCCTATGTGAGAATATCTTTTTCATCTTCTCCTGGGCTTTTGTGAACCTCCAGAGCACAGACTGTAAGTAGTCTCACTGCAGCTCCCAATTACTGGGGCTCTCTTCCATGTTAACCCTTCCGTTGGCCTCATTTGCTGGCATCACTGTTTCATCTTGATTTGCTAGGAGCTGGGCAGCACTGGTATTTTCCGTGTCACATTCCATTTATTTCCTAGCGCGTGTCACAGTCACGTTAAGTTCATTTTCGGCGGAGTTGTACGGAACCATGCACAGTTGGATGGCATCATGTCTTCTAAATGGGAAGATGAATAATGTAGACGAAAGGGCATAGAGAAGGTGACTTTTCCAATCTACATCATGCTCTTCGTGCCATTGCAATCTCCAAGCTTTCCTCAGGAGTCCAAGAAATACCATGAATTAAAGGCGTCTGACACTTTTCTATTTATAAATTATTTCACAACACGATTTAATCTTCATGACAACTCTCTAACAGAGGCGATACTTTAATGCTCACTTTAGCAATGTAGAGAACCGAAGCTCAAAAATGTTACATGGAATTTCCAAAAGTCACAACTAGTGAACTGTATGAGCAAGACCTAATATAAAAGGCTCTCAGTATTATAAAATGTCCTAGTAACAGCATTCAAAAATAAATAAATAGAGACATACATACGAACAGATTAACTTCCCAGCATCAGGCACTCCCTTTTACCATTTTTTTGCATACTTTGATGCAAATAATATTCCTGTCTTACTCTCTAATCCAAGTTATTTTTATTTTGTTATTAGTTCCTAATAGGCAATTCATTTTTCAGACAATCATCATTGTCTCCTTATTGCAGGTGAGTCACATTGTTCCGATAGATGTTATAAATAAACAATAATTTGGAATAATTGCCTAAGCAGTCTTTTTAGTGGGTTTAATTCTCTTTGTTTGAAATAATCCAAATATTTCCCATGCATACTATTTTTGGCTGTGACACTGAGGAGTTGTTGTATCCAATTATACATGTCTTATGACTCACACTGTTAGAAGTAAACTGGGAGTACTCTTCGGCTAGCGTTCCACAAATAAAATTGTTCATTATAAATTATTTTAAAACCCGTAAAAGTATATTTGAATTTTGTCATAGATTATGGAAACTGTACATCTGACATTTCAGTAAGTAATGGTCACATGAATGATTCTATATTCTGTTTTCTGTAAAGCTGGGAAGATCTTTTTAATTGTTAGACTGACTTACATAAGTGATCTTGTCAACTAACTTTCTAAGTATCCTCATCTGGAAATCCTGTCACCTCCATCACTGAACGTATAATAAATGTGTGCAGGTACATATTTTCAGCCTCATGAGATTACCAGACATTCCAGCTAAGAAGAATCCACACGCCACACAGGAGGCCATGCATTCATATCAAGTAGAAACTTCCCAACACACAGAAAAATGGTGAGTAAATGCAGCGTCTGTTAATATTTGTAGGGAAGGAGACGTACTCTTTGGCTCTTTTCACACTGCTCCTATGTTCAGGGGCAAGAATGTGTTTATGTCTTCTCTTCTTAATACAGTACTTACTTTCTTAGAAAAGAAATGGACAAAACAACTTCTCAATTAATGCTCTTCATTATAAAGTAGAGTTAATATGTTTTAAGGAGCTCAACATCTACTTTTTGCAAACTTCTAGTTCAAACATTTATTTGAATTACAGGGACAAGCAAAGCCTCGTTCCTTTTCAGAACACACACATGTATAACTCAAATTCAGAAAGAGCTGAGACATCACTTGCTTCTTCAGTCATAAATTTTGCCTGCTCAAAATTTCATTGAAGAAGACTTTTAGAAATTTAATCATACAAAAATGACATGTTTCTTCACTCTCAGCTATTAATTTTCAAGATGGAGTTACCTCTAATGTGATAACTGTGTATAACTGCGAGTTATATCCTCACTCTTGCCTCAAAGTTACTCGCCATTAAAATGCCAAAATCTAAAATCTGTGATCTTTAATATAATTTAGAGTCATAGATCAAATATCTTACTGAAAAAATAACTTAATGGTCACATTTTAAAATAATGGAAATAAGATATTTTTTGAGTTCAGTAAGTGGATTAGTTCCTGGTACTGTCAAAACAAATCATGAAAAATATGGTAGCTAGGAACAAAAGAAATGCATGCTTCCGCAGTGCTGGAGGCCAGAAATCCAAAGTCAGAGTGTCATCAGGGTCCCTTTCTTCCGAATGTTTTAAGGAAGAATCTATTTGATGCCCCCATCCCATATTCTGATGGCTGCTAATATCCTTGGAGTCTCTTGATTTAAGAATGCATTTATCCAATTTGCAGTCCTCCGATTTCTCTTCCTGTCTTCACATCATTTTCCCCGCCAAGTTTCTCCACTGGATCTCCTCTGTTTGTGTGTGTGTCAAGAATTAATTTATCTGTCTCTCTCTCTGTCTCTCTGTCTCTCTTCCTCTGTCTCTGTCTGTCTCTCTCTCTGTTTCTCCTTGTCTCTGTTTCTCTCTCTCTCGAACCTGTTCATTGAATATAAAGCCTATTCTTAATTCAGATAATCTCATATTGAGATCTTTATCTCAATTACACTGGTAAAGACCCTATTTCCAGATAAGATCACATCCACATATATTAGTGGCTTAGGGTTAGCGATCGGGAATACATATTTTATCATCATATACATTAATATATGATATTAATAAATACATTCTTAAACTTTCAATTGAACAAAATCCTCTGTGGTAAGTATTACCTCCATTCTCCCTTCTCTAATGCTTCACAGAAATATAAAAGTTTTGGAGACTCTTGAGCTATGTCTAGTTCTTATTTCCAGGAAACAAATGTGTGCGGGTCAGTAGTTTAATTGGTAAGTTCTCACTGGGAGCAGCAAACGTGGTAAGAGCAAGTAAATGAGAAACAGAGAAATCCAATAAAAGGAAATGTTATTAAATTTGGAATGGGTGTTTTACCCTGCAAGATGCTCTAAGAAGATGACGCTTTGACTGAGAATTGCCATCTGGGCAGAAAGAGAGGGGAAAATTTATATACGAACCACTATATCCCACTAGTCTATGATGGCTTGGTTCAAATTAATTTTTACATAATTTCAGTTTTCATAAGCCTGAAGGTTTATCTCTACTTTTATCTCAGACCAAAGACTCAGAGAACCCCCTTAAGGGAACCAAGAAAGCCAAAGTTGCTGAAAGGTTGCAAGAAGCTTCAGGAAGCCTATGTGTAGTCTGGGCTGCACCTGGAAGCAGGGGCAGGGTGGATAAATGTACCTGATGTGGCACATGGAAGTTGTCTAGAGCTATTATTTTGCTGGTGATTGGTCTAGTGCTTCATCTCTCCTTTGTTTCCCTTTTTATTAGTATATGTTTGTGTTGCATAATATACATTCATCTTGGGTGTTGGTACATTAATATATTGTATGTTGATCTTTTTACTTCCTCTTCCTTACCCCTCTCTCTTGACGTCCATCATCCCATGTCCCCTTCCACCTCCAACAAGTTTAACTCTCCATTTCTTGCCATATATCCTACATGTTACTCTGCAGATGATTTATACTTTGGCTTTTTTGTATATAAGAAACCACGTGATATTTAACTTTCTGTGTCTGATTTATTTCACTTGCCATTATGGTCTTGAGTTCATTCCATCTTTTAACAAATGATCCAAA
>PVJO010035047.1:0-10319 GCA_004026905.1 Hystrix cristata | reverse complement strand
AGCAGAACCATGCCAAACCGATCAATGGATCAATTTAGTAATCACACACTCTAGATCCAGCTATCTCTTACCACATGAGGCTTTGGGGGAACATCTAGACACAAACCATAACAGTATTTCAGCCTGGCTAACCCCCTAGTAGGGCTGAATTATTAAAATTTTATATTATGTGCAAAATGGGTTCTTGATGAATTGGTTCATCTCTGGAGAAATGCCCATCTTCTTCTTAATTTAGGACACAGCTGTTAGAACTGCAGACTTCATCAAAAATGGCCACATATAACTCAGACACCTCTCAGAAACATTTCCTCTCAATTGGCATGGCCTTTGAGGACAAACCACATTCTTAAATGTTTGTGTAACAGGAAAGTGAGGTGTCAAGATGATCAAAACAAGATACAAAATAATATATTTTCACAAAATTTGCATGAATTATTAAAAATATCAGAGAGTGCACCTTCAAAATAGGCACCCTATATCTAAGGGAGACAGTGCCAGAGAAAACATAGGCACATGTAATCAATAGACCCAATCTCAGTATCAATGAATTGTATCCTTTTCTTTAAGTTTGGGAATAACTGCAGTGTTCTTTACCACCGTGTAAGCAGATAAAACCTCTTTATTCTCATTAATGGGTTATTTGACACTTGGATGAAATGTGTGAATTAGTCACAACGGGTTTTAGTTTCCTTAGCTGTAAAATGAAAACCATCAGGTCGGGTCCTGGTAGAAGTCAGATCGTACATGGTACATGCAAACTCGGTTTTGAAAGGTGCTTAATCAGAAGTTGTTATTACTGAAGTGTAAGCAGGATTCCAGAGTAGCAACAAGTGATGGAGCAATTTCCAGAGGCAACAGAAGCAAGGACACCATAGACAAGCCTTATATAGGTGTCACCTGCCATGCTCTGTGACCTTAACGTAGCCAATCTGTGGTAACCTGTGAGGAGAAGAGCTGGAGACCTCCCCCGTCTCCTCCCCTCCACATCTCCTGTTTTTGCCTCCAGCTGGCCAAACCCAGCTGGTGGCCAGAGGAGAAAGGAACCAACGGAGGCCCTCCAGAGGGACCCCTCCCAGGGGACAGAGCAGGACAGGGAAGGGAAGAGAGCGAGTCCAGAGGTTATGAAGAAGACACACACCATGCTGAATAACGGGGTGCCATCATTACAGGGCCGACGGCAAGAGTAGGGGAAAATGTGTCGTGGTTGACACTGAGTTCTGCTCACAGTGGTCATTTGTCTTGAAAAGCATTAGTGGCTTACAATCTGATGGAGCTTTCTTTGCAGGCTGCTTCAGGAGTCATGCTGAAGCAAACTCCTTGGGGGTCCAGGCCAGATGGAAGAAGCGTGTGGAGGGCTGGCCTTCGCGTTCTGGACATGAAGGTGACTCAAGAATAAGGCAGTGTGTTAGTTTCTATTGCTGTTGTGTGACAGATTACCACGAATCCAGCGACTTAAAACCTGCATATACTCTCTTAGAGTTCTAGCGGTCAGAAATCAAAAGCCAGTTTCACTGGGTTGAAGTCAAGCTTCCTTCTGCAGCCCTCAGCAGAGAATCCATTTCCTGAGCTTTTCCAGCATCTGGAGGTGCTCAGGACCCTTTAACTAGTGGCCCCTTCCTCCATGTTCAGGCCATCATTCTAGCCCTGGCCAGAGGGCTTTCTTTCTGACTCTGACCTTCCTGGCTTCCTCTTACAGGGATTTGTGATTGTATTTAAGAGCCACTTGGAGAATCCAAGATTCATCTCCCTACATGAAGATCCTTATTTTAACCATGTGGACAGATTGGGGAGGGGGGCTTCCTTTAGCTTACCATAGGTAGATCTAGGGTTCCTGGAACTAAGTAGAAGTTGCTTTCTATGTGGCTCCGGCTAATGCCTACAGTAGCCAGCATCACCGTCTCAGACTTGGTCTCCTGTAGAACGAATGCCTAGGAAAAGGGTTGTGTGCATGTAGTTTATTTTGGAAGTGGGTCCCTGAGAGCATGAACACTGGGCTTAGGAAAGAAGAAAGGAGGAAAAGCCAATTCAAGGGCACGTTATTGGTTTGGTCATGACTGTAGACAGCTAAGGCTCCGTCTGGCCAGGACCTTCTGAAGAAGCATAGAACATAATCTGGAATAGTTCTCCCAAGACAGGCGAGGTGGTGAGAAAACATTAGTTTCATCAAACACTGATGAAAAGTTGTCCAGAAGTTGCCAAGTCCCTGCTGTTCTGTGCTGTGCCTTCGGGAGTCCAGGCAGGTTCCCTCAGGTGCCCCATGATACATCACAGAGGTCCTCAGGCCGAGGGATACAGATAATGTGAGCATCTGTCTTACACTAACTGGTTGCTGCCACATGGCGAAGAGTGGCACAGAAGAATGTGAGATGGGCACAGAAGATGTCTACTACCTTCTAGTAGAAACGAAAGATCAAAAGTACTTGCAACAGTCTGAAATGCAAGGTTCCTTTTGAACACCCACTCATGGTTTGCTTTGCAGTCTGGCAGAGAAGTCCAACATTAACTTTAGATGAAAGATAATACAGAAATAATTAAGTATTCTTAAATGATCTGGTGCTAACACCTAGTCTGGGAGTCAGGGAAGCTTTCTTTGAGAAATTACAGCTAAACTAAGATTTGGCACGTGATTAGAAGTGAGGTAAGCGAATAGAGGGAACCTCATTCTAGGCAGGGAGAAGGATCCATGAGAAGTGTGTGAAGCAGGAAAGAGCATGGCATGCTGAAGGGGCTGAGAGAATCCGGGAGTGGCTGGAAGGAGAATAATAATCCCCTGAGATGAAATTGATAGAGTGGGAAGTGGTGAAGCAGAGAAAGATTATGAGGGCTTCAGGGGCTGGGGATTTAGCTCAGTGATTAGAGTGCTTGCCTTGCAAGCACAAGGCCCTGAGTTCGATCCTCGGCACCACAAAAAAAAAAAAAAAAAAAAGAAAGCGAAAGATTATGAGGGCTTCAGAAGCCAATAAAGATTTTAAACTGCATCTTTGGAATAGACTGAAGTCTATTTTTGATAAATAGGAGGTTGACAAGATTATATGTACATGTTTGAAAGGCTGCTTGCTTGATGGAGAGGAGGGGGCAGGAATAGATGCTGGGAGCTAAATGAGTCCATGTGACGTGCAATGACTGCCATACTGAGGTTGGAGGTGAGTCCAGCATTTATGGATTCTAATGTACCCCAGAGTGGAAGTAACCTGTGCTCAAGAGATAATTGTCATTTCTGAAAAAAGCAAGAAGTCTCAGTTCAGATACGAACAATGTGTGAGTGAGGAGAGACAAACTGGTCACCAATGAAGGTGCAGATCTTGGTTCAAAATATAGAGAGAGTTTTAAGATGTGGAACTCTTTGAAGAGAGACAGGCAGGCTCAGACTCAAATTACTCCAGCAGCGGCCATCTGGCCACATGGAAGGTATTTCTGAATTAGATTCTGAGACTGTTTTCAAAAATATTTCTGAATTTTGTCCTTGGCAGGGAAACCCTCTGCACAAAGCCGGAGACCTCAGAGCTATTCTGCTCAATGAGATAATCAACATCTTAGCAAACTTTAGTTTCATATGCTTTCCTAAAGGTGAATTTGAATCAGGAGGAGAGAATTAACGCAGTGAGGTACCTGAGGTGTGTCAAGGGAGGTATTCCCAGAGGGTAGACGATGTATTATGCAAGTTGAAAGAGAGGGAGTGGAAGAAGAGAGAAAGAGGGGGAAAAGAGGAAGATGCGGAGAGAGAAAGAGGGGAGAGACAGACAGACAGAGAGAGAGAGAGAGAGAGAGAGAGAGAGAGAGAGAGAGAGAGAGAGAAAGAGACCACTCGGAGCAAACAGAATTGTGAGTAATGTGTGAGTTAACGTTTTTCTAGGCTAGGGTTTCTCATTTGTATTAACATTTGGGTTGAGGAGGTCTGCCGAACCTGTTGTGGGATGTCTAGCAGCATTCCTGGTCTCTCCACACGAGATGTCATGGCACTCCACCTCCGCCCCATTCATTCTTCCCCCTAACATATGGAGAACAAAACGTCCCTCCACTTTTCAGAATGTTCCCCTCACTTTTTTTTTTTTTTTGTGTGTGGTGCCGGGGATTGAACTCAGGGCCTTGTGCTTGCAAGACAAGCACTCTAACCACTGAGCAAAATCCCCAGCCCCACCCCTCACTTTTAAGAACGATTTTTCCAGAGAGTTTATATTTTTGATGCCCTAGTAAGGAACATAAACAAATTAAGGAGCCTAAATTTCTTTTATTTAACCTCGTTTTACAGATAACTAACCCATCAGTTGGCTCTTTGGTTTAAATCTTCGAAGATTCTTTATTTACTTTCAGATAGTTTTGGTTCATAGTATTTTAGTTCAAACAAGAGTTATGTTTTATTACAACTACCTACTACCCAGCAAAAATATTTCATGCGTGGAAACTAAGTCAAGTTGAAAAACAAGTTGAGTCAGTCGGACACCAGAACTGTGTGTGAATAAACTTTTATGCAAATGAATCTGCATTTTACCACTGAAAGAGAAACATTGAGAAGATCAAAAGCCAAGCACTGATAAAATGCAAACATTCAAGTTTTTCTTCATTTTCCAAAGATCATAAAAGGTTTTAGAGACTTTTCCATGACGCAGAGAAGCAATTTTTACCTGCAAATCACCTTCTTTCCAAAAAGTGACTTAGTTATCTCCGACGGGATCCGATGGGGTCCCCTTTAACTCCTGTCATAGAAAAAGAATCTCAGGACATTTCATTGCTAGGATGGGAAGGTTTATTAGGCAGAGTTAGACAGTGAGAGAGAAAAGGAAAAGGGCTCCAGCTAAAGTAACTGGACAGGACTCACTCACTCTGATAAAGGAATTTCAAACGGCTGGTTCACAAAACCACAAGGCCAGCTTTTGAGAATATTAGCTGAGACGGGCCAGGGTCCCACTAATCATTATCTTTGTTCTGGTTTCCCCAGGGCTGGAGGGATTTTTATGGCTCGAAGGGCAATTCAGGTCTCACGATCATCTTTCCTTAGGTGGGTGTCTGTCCCTGCTTTGGGGGAGATGATCATAGGGTGGTCTGCAAGCCTTTGCTTTTCCTGGACTCTGAGGTGATTGTAGGTTTGAAGACCTCTAGGCAGAGCTCCAGGGATCTGGAACTGAATGTTATGAAAGCTGCTAAATTTCTGCTGTCCCTGAAAATTACTTTAGTTACTTCCTACCTTGGCGTCCTCAGTCTCGAAGGGATGTGACACCGACTGGCTAAATGTAGCCCAACAAACCTGTGGCACAGACATGCTTTGGGTGATTAGCTTGTCTACATGCAGAGCTCAGCAGGCATCTCCCCATAAAGAGAGACAAAAATATTGACTTTCCTTGTCTCCCATCTATCTTTATTTCTCAGCTATAACTGGAAATTTCTCTCATCCTGATGATGTACGTCTATCTTCATCTCATTTTCAACACCTTTTTTTTTTTCAACATGCAAATCTGATCATGCTTAAGGCTTGTTACTGGCTTCCCATTGCTTTCGGGCTAAGGACTGTTGTTCCTATCAAGGCCCTCGCCTGTCTCCTTCATTCCGTCTTACACCTCAGGTCCCTGCCACCAGTGCTCAGCCTGGTCCAGTCTTCTTATGACTCTTTGGATCTTTCATGTTTCCTCCCATCAAAAGGCTTTGCCCATGTTGCCTCCCCTGCCTGGGAAGCTTGTCTACAACTTCTTCAGCCTGGTTAGTTTATCCTCATCCTTCAGATCTTGGCTCAAACAATATTTCTCTAGAAAAGTCTCTAACCAACTTCCATCAAACATACAAACAAGCGGACACTTTGTTGTCAAATAATCTCATAGCATCACATGCCTTTTCATTACAACCCCAACTGCATTGGTAACTTTCCATTTATATGGGTGCTTATTTGATTTATATCCACCTCTTCCACTTAGCAGTTATCTCTGGGGATCTGGAACTGTATCCATTTGTCTTACTGTGTATTCTCAGCCTCCACTAGAATATGTTCTCAAGGAATATTTGTAAAAGATTGCAGTCAGCAATCAATTAGTCAGTCTGGTATCACAGGCAACCATCCACAGACGGCCCCTAACTTAGGATTTTTTGATTTTGCAGTGGTGCAAAAGTGATATTCATTCAGTAGAAATCATAAATCAAATTTTAAATGTAGATTTTTTTCCTGGGCTGATGACATGTAGTAGATATTCTGTCATGATGCTGGACATGGCAGAGAGCCAAGGTCTCGCTCAGCCCCTCAGCCACCAGGGTAAAGAGCCGGTATCTACAGCGGACTGCACAGCTGACCTCGGGGTCAGCAGGCCGGGTGTGTTCAATGCATCTTCAGCTGAGCAGGGTTTATTGGCATGTGAGAACATGTAGTACAACAGAATTCAGAAACTGGCCTTCTGACCTCTCCTGCTTTTGTAAATGAAGTTTCCCGGGACAGAGGGACTCCTATATGTTTATTCTTTCCTGTGGCTGAGTCTCCTTTATAAATGTGCCATTGCATAGTTGGGTCACAGACCGTATCGCCTGCAAAGCCTCAAATACACACTGCTTGGCTCCTTACAGAAACAAACAAAAAAATAAACAGCTTGCCTACTTTTCATGTAAATCATTCACTTCTTGTTTGGCCCTTTGGCTAATTGCCATACAGCCTAATCTTGGGAAAATATGAAATAAAATAATGAGTATATATTTTCATTGCCAAAGTGTCTTAGGACGGCAATCATGCAGTAAATGCTTGTGGAGTGTCAGCTACTGGGCTTAGGGTGTCACCAACGTCATCTCATGAACCCTGACAGGGCCTCATTTGATTTGAAAAAACAAGGCATTGAGCTTACTGTGGTTTCCCAGAATCGCAAAGCTGACCCAGAAAAATGTAGGCCAGTGTCAGCTTTCATTCTGTTTGATTTAGTCATTAACTGGATGGGGGAGACTGGGACATGGTGACAGTTTATGTCTGAAATGTTCCTGGCGCCACACTCCTTTGGATGGTCCAAACGTGGAGGTCGGCGTGCTTACAGAGGACAACTAGGGCAGTGGCAGAGTCCTGGAAAGTAGCAAGAGCTCACCGTGACCCTCATTTTATTTTAGGTGGACTTGAGCATAGCACCACATGGCAAGGGCCTGGATGGCAATGAGGGAAAATGGACTAGGAAGAACTGAATAGAGAAATCACCTGGAGAAGTAGTAGAGAAAGGATCCACCTATGGCTGCCGAAAGTCTAAAGAGACTAAAGAGGTCAGGTTGACAGTGAGGAAATGACAGGCAAGAGACTTGGGAAGTGAAGGTGGAGGATCGAAACCCTAGAATGGAAAACTTGAAAATAAAATTGGGAGGCAGAGTCCATGTGATGTGGATTCAAGGAATCTGGGCAACCACATATTGGGATCAGGGGAAAGGGCCTAAGAGAATGAGCAGCTGTGGGGTGCAGAGAGGGGAGTGGAGCACGCTGGGAACTTGGCACTCTGAAGGCCTGTCACCCAGGACCAGAACCGGATTCTCAGAATGTAAGCTCCTAGGTATGATGACAGAGCGATTTTATCTTCCGACTCCCTGGTGCAGGGAGGCAAGATGAGAAAACTGAGATTCCAGTTCAGTGTTTCTCTGGACCAAACAGTTTGTCTTAACCTGTGTCCCTGATCCTCTCTTCCCTCCCGCCATCTTCCTGACCTAGGCCTCCACTGCCCAAGTTTGGTTTATTGATACCTTTCCCAACTCTTCCTTCTTTGTAACCCCCCTCTGCCTCTTGCCCCCACAGAGTACCTGGTGTCTTGCCCATGCTTCTGAATCATGGCCAAATTCTCTTCCTCTTTGCTCCTAAAAGGCTTTACCTAATATCACCACCCAGAAAAATACCCACTCATCTGATGGAGTCTAGTCCAAACGTCACAGTTTCTCAGTAGCATGTTCAGACTTCCTCCCCTTTTAGGAAAAATCCATTATGTCCTCTCTATGCCCACGGTACCGCCTACGCAGAAAGTTCATAAAGGTTTCACTGCTCCCCAGTGGTCCTAGGACGAACATAAAACCACACTGCGGCCTGTCAGCTCCTGCACAGGCCCCATCCCACCTTACTGGTCTCGTACCCAGGCTCTTCCCATCATTCCCTGACCTTGGCAGGGCTGCCTAGAGAGTTTTCTCTTCTGTTTGTCTGCTCGATCCCCAGTTTTATCACTGGTCTCCGCCAGCCCTTCTCGGGTTCTGTGAGTACATCAGACCCTCCATTCAGGGACCTCACATCTCCCTGGGACTCATCTCAGAGCCTGTAACAGAGGCGATTCTGCAATTGTTTGTGTGATTATTTGGTTGGCTGCCTTCCAATACATAAAATATTAAATATTTTGCCTTCCAAAATACAAAATATTATATTTTCCAGGAGTTAAGGAAATGTTTCTGTTGTTGCTGGCCTATACTTCCAAGTGTCCAGCCCAGAGTAGGAACTGAGCACACAGTGGTCAAATGACTAAATCAATTACATTTTTTGTTTTGGAGTCTCTCTCTCTTTCCAGCAGGGGAGTCAGGGATGGAGTTAGGGATGGGCAGTAGGTATTCCAGCGCATGCCATGTAGGTGCTCAGTTAATGAGGTCATGTGTTTTCAACGACATTTTATTCCATTTCAGGGTCATAGACTGGTCTCCAGGTTGATTTTGATCAAAAAGGTGGCAAGGCAAGAACATATCTGTGCAGAAAATCTGTCCCCATGGAAGTTTCTGTATTATACACCTTTTCCCGTCATCCCACAGCCTCCTGTAGGCTGCTTTTACGGTGCCCTTCTTCTGTCCCCAACAGCTCAGTTATCCATGCGGCCTTCCAGCGAGTGGCTTTCTTCTTGTCTTCACCTTCAGAATTCAGTCTTTCTTTCCTGATAATTTTATCACAACCACATTTGTGTGCCTCCTACTCCTCCACCCCAAGGCTTCTGCTGCCTCCCCACGGGGACCATTATTTGCTTTCTTAATTCTGCCAATTTGACTCCTCTCTCATCCTCCCACATAGATTTCCTTCAAGAAATAAAATGACACTACGAAGAAAGTACCAAAAAAAAAAAAATTATGTTCCTTCACTTGAAGCAAAAGAATTTTGAAGGCAGATGTAGGAGGAGCAGTTTCTTTTTCGAGGGGGAGACGGGCAACTTCTGCTGTTCTTTTTGTTTTAAAGCAACCGAGGAAAAGAACAGATGCAATCAGACATTGCTCTGCAGGAGCGGTTTGTCCTCTGACCGCAGGGGGCTCCTTCTGAAGGTGAAGATGAGCCTAGGCCAGGCTTGGAGCTGCTGCCAGACCCTCCAGGGGCCCCCAGGCTGCTACAGGAAGTGACAGGTGGCTCCAGAACCCCCCAGCTCCACCTGGGCTTCAGTGAGAGCAGCCCGATGGGGTGTGTTTGGTTCCTGCCACCTTCCCTGCTAAGCTCTGTCCAGAACACAGTGTCTGTTGAATGAATGACATCATTTTACAGATGAGAACTTCTTCTAAGACTTTATTTGGCAAGGGAAAAAGTTTCATTGGTTAAAAAAAAGTGTGAAAACCACTGAATTAAATGCTGTCTAAAGCCTCTTGGGTTCTAAAAACAATTCTATGAAGTTTAAGATGTCAACGATAGAAGAAACTACACAATGTAATAGCCGTTAGGCAAAACAAACAAGCAAACAAAAAACCAAAAAACAAAAACCAACAAAACCCTAGATTTTCACCCAAGATACTTTTTCTTCATTTCAAAATTATATCAGTAAAATATACATTAAAAAATTTTATAGAAATTTCTTTTGCCGTGCAAAAGCCTCTTAATAGGATGTGGTCCCAAGCATCAATTCTTTGAATTGTTTCCCGTGCAGTCTGAGTTTTATTCATAAATTTTTTTCCAACCTCTATGTCTTCGAGAGTTTTTCCTATTTTATTCTCTAGGAGATTTATTGTTTCTGTTTTTATGTTTAGGTCTTTGATCCACTTCGATCTTAGTTTAGTACATGGTGAAAGACATGTATTTAGTTTTAGTTTTCGGCATGTGGTAAGCCACTTTTTCCAGCACCATTTATTAAAGAGGCTATCTTTCTTCCAGTGAGGGCGTTTGGCTCCTTTGTCGAAGATGAGATATTTGAGTGTGTTTGGAGTTATTTCTGCATCTTCTAGCCTGTTCCATTGGTCTTCAGGTCTGTCTTCATGCCAGTACCATGCTGTTTTTATCACAGAAGCTTTATAATATAATTTCAAGTCGGGGACTGTGATGCCCCCTGCCTTATTCCTGTTGCCCAGAATTGTTTTTGCTATTCTTGGTCTCTTCTGGTTCCAGATAAATTTCATGATTGCCTTTTCTAATTCTGTGAAGTATGTTATTGGAATTTTGATTG